>JAHREE010000207.1:2470680-2575305 GCA_033628505.1 Tringa tobata
CATCCAGCCTGGCCTTGAACCCCTCCAGGGATGGGGCAGCCACAGCTTCTCTGGGCAACCTGTTCCAGTGTCTCACCACCCACACAGGAAAGAATTTATTCCTAGTATTTAATCTAAATCTCCCCTCTTCCAATTTAAAACCGTTACCCCTTGTCCTATCGCTACACTCCCTGATAAAGAGTCCCTCCCCAGAGTCACTCCTCACACGCATACATACATTTGTATACATACAGATGTAGAGATGCACAAAGTCATAAAGGTGAATAGATTCTACAGTGAAAAGAAACCAAAGCAGTAACTTCCCCCCCACACACACCCCATTCCTCTCTCCCCCACAGAGCGAGATTTGGGGCCGTGATTAGGCTGAAGGTAGGACAGCTGCCCTGGACAGGGGCCTGAGGCAGAAAACCAGTATTGGTGCTTCTGAGTTAAGTTGTCCCCAGTACATGTTCTGGTAAGCTTAAGGAAATCTGGTACACACTTCAGGGACAGGGCTGCATAACATGTATGTTACTGTGCAGAAAGCAAGTGAGAGAGAGAAAAGAGAGCTATTATCAGGAGGAAATGGGAGGGAGGACCCAGAATAGGTAAGGAAAAAGAAGTGAAATAAATTACAATTTGATCAGCACATTGAAAGAATCATGTGCTGTACAGTATTATATAGTGGTAATTATACACTGGGTATTAAACAGGGGTAAGAATTAACGACTTAATATCTGGCCACTCCATATAGCTTGTTATAGAGAGGTGTTGGATTTTATATATATTTTCTGTGAAGTTTAATTTTCCATGTGGTGTTTGGTCGGGAAATGAAGAGCCCCTCAGGTGGAGTGCCAGGAGAAATCCTTCTGAAGAAGACATGTGTTGCGACATGCCAAGGGAAGATCTCAGGGGTGAACATTTCATTTTCCACACCACTCACTTTGTTTTATGCACAAAACATTGTTTCTACCATAGAAATGTCATTCTTAACAAAGAGTCCAAAAAAAGGTGAAGAAAAAGATTTCTGCAATGCATGGACATCAATCCGTCCAAGTGCAAAAGAAATTAACAGCTTGTGATTAATTAGAGATTAACAGGAGGCACATGAGGAAAAGCACCGTACTGAATCCATGTCCTGCATTGCTGGCAAACAGCTGCTCCTTTCATGTGGAGCTTCAGAAGTTTCTTCTTCAAAGGGTCATTACTGTCACCCCTGCAGCACAGGGCAGAGCCCTGGCATCAGGAGAGCCAGGTCTTAATCTTCACGCTGCCCTGGGGTGATGTGCCTGCGGGACAACTGCCCTGCCAGTCTGTGTCATTTCTTCCCATGAGCTGGCCTTTCTCTGCCCGATTTCCTCCTCTCTTTGGGATGGGCAGTTCCTCTCACTCTGCCTTTGTGCGGTACCATGCCCAGCGAGGCCCTAATGCAGAGGCCATTAGGAGCTACCACAAACAAATGACTAAGCCACCACAGCGGTTAAAATATGACAAGTTTCCCAGATCCTGAAAAATTTGTCCCCTGATGGGAAGAATTAGGCAGCACATGCCTCTGTTGTAGAGCAGGAAGCTCTTCTTTGGGTACAAATGTGCAAGAAACAAAACGCCACTCGTGCAGCCTGGGCTGTGTGGTCCACGTTAGAAATAGAGGGGACGGTAATGGGGGTGACAAGGAGGTCACAGAGGTCTAGAAGGGACAGATAAATTAGCATTTAAAGATTTCCAGTAGTGCAAAAATATCTAAGATAATGAGAGGAGTGCAGAAACTCTAACAGTCCTACGTGAAAGCTAATCTAAAAGTCTCTGCCTGTAACCCCAGCCTTAACTCTCGTGATCATAAGTCTAACCCTAACCCCACCACTAACTATAAACATAATTCTAACCCAAATTACTATAACTCTAAGCCTAACGCCTAACCCTAAACAGAACACTAAACTCTAACACAAACCCAAACCATAACCCTAAACCTAAACGATAAACCTACCCCTAAACCCTAATTCCAGCCCTAACTCTAACCTTAATGACTATAACGAAAACCTAACACTAATCCTAACTCCTATTTTTACCTCTAAAGACCCTAACCCTAATAGCCCCAACCCTAACCTAATGACTGTAACCCTAAGCCTAACTCTAGCCCCTAACCCTAAATCATAAACATAACCCTAATGACCCTAACTCTAACCCTAAGCCTAAACCTGACACTAACCCAAAGCCTAAGCCTAACAGTAAACCCTAACCCTAACCCAAATTACCCTAACCCTAAATCCTAACCTTAGGGTTACCTAACCCCTAAACCTATGTGAAAGCAAATCTAGATGTGTCTAACCCTAACCCTAACAGGTATAAGACTGGATCAAACTTCTCACATTAGGAAACATAATTTTCAGCTTTTTTCATAGCAATTCCCTGAGGCCATTTTGCTGGCCAGATTGTGTTGTGGTTCCTCCTTTTTGCTTGAATGAAAAAGACGAGCGCGTGGTGTGGTCTTCTGTTTCAGAGGCACTATAGCTCGGGGGAGCAGAGAGCTGTGCCCTTCGTGCTACCTGTACCCATGTTAGTCCCCGCTGTTGGTGGGGCTGGCAGTCCCTGTGATGTACTCCGTGAGGTCATTTTAGCTATTGGCTGCAAAGAGATGCCTGCCTTCCTCATGCTTCCTTCCTGCTCCATGCTCTTCTTAGAACCAGGATCTATTTTTTTAATTATTATTTTTGAAAGAGAGACTCTTGTTCCCTGCAAATGTAGGCAAAATTATATTCTGACGCATGGTTAGATTTCGCTGAGAAAATGACAGTCTGATCTCTCCCTCCCCGTCTTGACCCCCCTCACACACAAAAAAATAATATTATACTGTATGTTCTGTCATTTTCTTTCATGTAACTGTCAGCTGCTACACTATCCCACCCTTGAAAAATGGATTATTTAGTCTGATGTTTGCTTTAAAGTCTGAGCAGGGGTGTTGTGCTGCTGTACTACTGGTTCTGGCAGGCTTTCATCCAAGCACAGCACTCATCACTGTTCTCTCTGTTCCCTATTAATGGTCACAAGATGGTCCAGTCAAGAGATAGCACTCCTCTGGAAAATATTTATAAGGGAAAGGCCAAACAACGTGCTAGACATTTGTTAACTACAAAATTAGCAGGCTCATAGTGCTCAAGGATCTATGACTTCTACTCCATTTTCTCTGATTCATTTTCTTACAACAAAACAGAAAATGCAATTGTGCAAAACATCGTGGTGTGCTTTGTTACAGAAAGTATAAAATGTACCCTGATGTATAAAAGGAATGCACCTTCATCTTTTCAACCTAACAGTAAAGCAGGTCACCAGCAGGAGCTACTGACGCCATCAATCTTTTTCCTCTTTTTATATCTTAGAGAAACAAACCTAACACGTACTGCAAAGTTACAAATTTTACACCCAGTCTCTGTAGCTCTGTTTCCTGCCACTGCTGGCCTCATCATTTCTCTTCCACTCCCTCTACTCATTTATCACACCGACTTGTTGCATCATGTAATAATTTTGATTTTCAGCTCCAGAGGAGATAGCTGTCACTTGGTATATATTCATAGGATAGTGCCTTGATATAATGAGAATGCCAGGTGAACGAATACTAGACAACACCAAAAGACAGCACGCACACCAAACAGAGCCAAACAGAAACATCCTGGCATTATTATTTTTTTTTTTATAGGCAAGTAACAATTTTGTCTTGTTTGAAAAATTAATTTTCTTGATGCAGGGAAAGGCAGCTCATACCTCATATTTGGTGGGCTACACAACAGTCAGAGCAGTAGGACTTAGTAATATTAATGTTGCTTTGGACTAACATTTAATTTGACAATGAAATTGTCCATATGACCAAAGGTGACTCCATCCCAAAAATAAATGCAAACTCCAGGCTGACTGGAACTTGGAAATCTTATGAAGACACTAATGTTAACTGCTCCCCTGGAACACCTCAACGCTGTCTGCACATTCTGATGGTCTTGCATTACATGTTCACCCTGTCTGAGCAACAGCTATCTGAAGGAGAGAGTCAGCAAGAGTGAAGAAAGCACTGAAGTGAAGGCACACAGACACAGCCCAGCACTCACCGTTAGTGCATTTCATGGTTGTAGACACCACCAGCTTCATAATATCACTAGAGGTTAAGTTTCTCTTGTCTCAAAGTCTCTCTTACCCTGCGAGGTGGAGGAGAGCCTCATTTAGATTATATGTCACCCAGCTGAATTATTCCACTGCTTTCTCATATATGGGCCCCTTGCCACAAAAAAGAGATTGTGGTGATGGAGGAGGTCCAGAGAAGGGCAACAAAGCTGGTGAGGGGTCTGGAGAATAAATCTCATGAGGAGAGGCTGAGGGAGCTGGGGGTGTTGAGCCTGGAGAAAAGGAGGCTGAGGGGAGACCTCCTCACTCTCTACAACACCCCAAAAGGAGATTGTAGAGAGGTGAGGGTCAGTCTCTTCTCCCAAGTGACAGGAGATGGGACAGGAGGAAATGGCCTCAAGTTGCACCAGGGGAGGTTCAGGTTGGAGATTACGTACAATTTTTACCCTGAGAGGGTTCTTAAGCCTTGGAATGGGCTGCCCAGGGCAGGGGTTGAGGCACCATCCCTGGAGAGATTTAAAAGATGGGTTGCCATAGTGCTTAGAGACATGGGTTAGTGATGTTTTTTTATCCGAGTAGGTTGATGGTTGGACTAGATGATCTTGAAGGTTCCTTCCAACCTAGATGATTCTGTCATTCTATGATTCGACGCTGGTAGCAATTGTTCATTTCACACACCTTTCACCCCATTATCATGAGAAGGACTAAACCAGAAGGGCACAGTGACAAGGAAAGAATCTTCTTGTCTTTGAACATCTTGCACTCGTCTTTCAAAATCTCTTAACCCAGTCCACGTCATCATCTTCTGCATTCCATAATTCCTGTGTTACCATGCAAACAGCAGGACTGTTGTGTTTTACAGGACAATTCCCTGGCGAGGAAATCTATTTGATCTTTGGCCTTTTTCTGTGTACAAGTTCAGGATGTTTATCATCACTTCACAAGGTACAGCAATGACTCTATTTCTTAAGCAAATATCACTGTCCATAAACATGGCTGATGTTGCCAAGGGTCTGCTAGCTGAACTAAACGAAAACAAGAAAATGAAAGTTAAAAACTGGCACTCTGTAAGGTCAGAGAACTTCATAGGAACTTCAGCTTTGATCTGAAAAAAGAAAATGGAAACAGCAACTCCTCTATTCATTTACAAACAGATGAGTCATTTTGATCTTTGGTGAATACACAATTCACCAAAAGGGTGATTGGCATAGTTTTTCTTATGCTACAACTAACTACCGTTAGCAGTTTCTTGCAGAGAAGCATCTGGAGGTCTCAAGCTGGCACCCGACTGCATGAAGTACTGTCCAGATGTAAGCAAGGGTTGAACAAGCTGGCCTGGCAGTTGTGACTTGTTTTTTCAAAGCCCCTTATCATTAAAACTCATTTACTATGAAAACCTATTTTTTACCAATTAACTTTTAGAAACCCAAGCAAATAAGAAAGCATTACTTCAATACATTCAAGTCTTTGCCATACAGATTTGGCCATGTTGTTATCCAAGGAACAAAGAAAGTTTAATGTAGGGAATTTAGATGTCCTCCATACCAAAGCAGGGACTTATAAGAAAAGCTTATGAATAATAGCTTGCTGCATTAGTCAAGGACACAAAACTATTCCATACAACAAAAATAGGAAAGGAACGATGCTGACAAACATATAAAAAAAGAATATCCATTGGGACTCACAACCAGAATGTCCCAGTCCTTATCAAAGCAGGTTTCCTCTGGCACACGTTCAGTGCAGAAAATGGCCACAGGGCTGCTTGCCAAGGTCCGTCTGAGGGGAAAGAGCCAGGAGTAAAGGTAAATAAAGAAGTGGCATGTAGTAGGAAGCACCTCAGCAGGTAGCACTGCAGAGAGCCCAGATGCCATTGTTAGCTGGAAGACTGCCACCGCTTACAGAGGGTATCCAACTGCTTGCCTACGCGACACAAAGAAGGTGTGATTGCAGCGTGGGTAGACACGCCTGTGATAGCTTTAGTCTGGCAGTTGTACATATAACAGCATCAGGTAAAGACACGCTGGCAAAGGCATCAGCACCTTCCTCAGGACCACAAAGCCCCACAGACCTTGAGTTTTTGATCGCTAGGTTGTGGGCTAGTCTTCATCGCTCTAACTGCCCAGGCTAACTAGTCTTGGGCAGATGTCAGGCTTTCTGCATCCTGTGCAGCCAGGCCAGGGATTTATCCTGTCCCTAGACAGCACAAGACTAGAATAAATTCCCATAGGCACATACATCTTATTCTGGGTTTTCATTTTAATCTGGGAGAAAGAATCTAGAAAGAGCTGCTTACATTTCAACAGCAAGCTACGAAAATCAGTGCCTGCCCTTGTATTTTGGGTAGTACTGAGCACACTGCCAGTCCCACTCAAAAGGTGTTATGAGATGTGAACGTATATCAGGACTATACAGGTCTTATTCTGATCCTACCGCTGTGATTATTCTGAATTTCTCAGGGTAACTGAGAGCAAAGTCAGACACTGCACTCAAATCACGGTATTGTGCTGAGCAAAGCAAAGTCATTAATTTTTCCCTTTACACTTCCTTATTTCTAATTTTGAATAAGGAAGTTATCCTGGAGCATATTCATCCGTATTTCTTAGTGTCACAGCGTATGTTCCTCTTTGATGGATGAGTAGTTTTCTCAGACTGGTGATTTTCTGGTATCTCCCCAAAATGTTATTTCAGAGCTGTCCAAAAAAGCCGCATCCAAACAAACCAGAACAATGTGGAACTTGCTTAATTTCAGGATGCTACGAGTTCAACATGCAGATCCTAACCGTTTAAAGATTTTATGACTTCAAGTTTATTCCAATCTGCAACTCAAGTCAATGTGAAGGAATGCAGAAAAAGGGGGGAGGCCAATCACACATAGACATCCCCCCTCCCCTATTTGCATGAATCGCCTTATGCTAAAATAATAGAGTTCTGTGTAGACCCAGCTGTTTCTTCTATTAAGTTGTCTAAAAAAATACAGCTTTATAACATGCAATTTTGCCTAGAATTGTGGCTCTATTCCACCATAAAAGTTCATTACCTTATTTACTAACCCGTAAAATCAGGCCTTTCAGGTTATTCTTTTTCTCTCTGATCTGCCTGAATCCAGCCTACAGGAAGGTTCCACCAGCCCACAGCATCCATAGGGGAGGAAAGCACAGGGCTGGAGGCATGCCAGAGGTTGAGAGACAAGGAGCTGCCATTACTTCTTCCCAGACCAAGAAGAGTTACCAAACTGTTTTTGGATGTGCTCTGCTGATGCAGTTGAAACAGCCTGATCTGCTTGAAACGGTCAGTATTTTCCCTCAGTTAGTCCCATCTGCTTTTTTCACCTCCCTTCAACTTTGCTAAGGATGAGATGCTTGTTTCTGCGTCCATCTCTGTGAACATCACCTGAACATCAATCCACCAGCTCCAGCAGCCCAAAGCAGAGCACGGAGCACAGGGCATGACCTATACAAAGTGTAGGCAAGAGGGGATTTAGACCCGAGGCAGCAAAGAAGTGCTCAAAAGTCCCCAGAAACACTGCGTGCATTTTGCAAGCCAGCTGAGAGAAGGCATGAAGGAGCACGGTGATGGGCCAAGATAAGCCAGAGGTCAAATGGGGCTGGCTAGTCTTTGCTGGGGCAAGGTGCCACTGCCGGCTGTTTGCTGGTACATTTACAGCACTTCCCCTCTAGTTCTTTGTTCCGTCCTTTCTGCTTGCAGCAAGACATCAGAAAAAAATTCCCCTAAATAACCACTGTATTATTTTATAGATTTAACCTTGTAACTCTTTCCTCTTATTTCCCTCCAAGTCACACGTTATCTCTTTCACCGCTAAATGTTTCCTGTCTGTTCATTCATCGGCTTATTTTAGCTCCTTCCTTCCTCTTTGTTGGCCGCCTGCCCCCTATACGTCTGCCCGACATGTTTATACTCTTGCCCATTGTTGCCTGTTTTCTTGGCCAGTATATTGGTTTTCATTCTTTGCCATTGTGAAACTCTCAAAGAATAACCGACTTACTTCACATTCTCTTTGTGTGAGTCACGACTCTCGTGGCCCCCACCACAGCAGCTGTCCTGACCCGTGGCAGCTCCTCGGAGACCAGTGCCATAGTGGGAGTAGGCTCATTCTGAACCAGTAGCCCTTGGTACTTCACTTGCATTTAACAGGTAGCTTCAAGTCTCACCTAGGCATTCTTTAAATTCTCTAATGTCCTTTCTCCCTTGAAAACAAACAGAAACTAACCTTACCTCCTTTTGTAAAATTCATAGTGGGTTCCCAAGGGGACAAAGCCAGCTTAAACCTCGGGAAGCTTTATTCCTGCTACTTCCTAGCAACTCACTGAAAGGAAGCAACAATTCCCAGATACCCTCCTTGTGTCCTTTGTAGACCCAAATAAATAGAGAATGTGTGAGATTTTTTTTTATCCCCATGAAGTTCTGTGCAACAGCCTACAACATTGTGATGCTAAGAGACTCTTCCCTTGATTTATGTTGATCTAAGAGGCACAGGGATCACATCCCGAACTAGAATTCTTCAGAAAAAGGCATTTTCTTTTTCTATGTCTGTTTCACTGCGATGTTCTCTCCCAGCACTTACCCCCTGCTGTTACTTAGGTACTCCCTTGTTGCTGTTTACATTAAGGATGCTAGAAAAAAATAGCAGTGAGAGAGTGAGTGGGAGCTCTTATGACTCAGATTTGTTTGATTAGCAAAAAGCACCCACTGAGTTCCCGTGAGCACAACACAGGAATGGATGGTATAATCCAGGATTAGATTTCTCTACTACTTTTTGCCTTAAATTATTTTTTTTTAATTAAGATTGTTGCTCTGAGTCAAAAGTTAATTAAGATATTGAAACTGGAAAGAAAAGGTATGTTAAATATAACTGAAGCACAGAACACAAAGAGAGAAGCCCATCTTGCAGCCTTGCATTTATAGCCCATGCTGTTGAAGACATCATCCCAGATGACAGGGTGCTGTGCAACTGCAGGGGCCTCAGCTTTCAGCACCATTAGAAAGCAATTTTGGTTGTGGATGCAGAATTTGCTGGATTTTACTGTGCAGTAACAATAAAAAATGGCAACACAAGGTACCATGTAGTCTTAAAGTAAGACTGATCAGACCAATCAGTCTGATTGGTTTTTATTAGTATTTTGTCTTATATCAGCTTTGCATTAAAGCTGCAGGCTGACTTTGTATTTATCTAAGTACAAAATAGTTATAAAAAGGGGAGGAAAAACATCCTTCTTACTACACAGCACCCTGATGCAGACTGGTATAAGTAAATGTAGGGGACCGTCATCCTTAGAATCTTAGATGCATACACAATATCTGTCAATTTTTAAAAGTACCATTTCTCCCTTTTTCCAGTTACACTCTCCAGAACAAAAATGTTATTTGATAGTTTCTAAGGCAGACTTTCTATATACAAAAAGATTTTTTGCAAAGGTATATGCACACACATATATATGTGTATATATACACACATATATATATACACACCCAGTGATATAAGTGTGTTTTGGAGAACTTTCTGTTTCTTTCTCCTTCTGTGTCTCAGCATGGCTTCAGCATTTACTTGTGGCTTTTCTCCCAGTCACTGGATTTTAGTGGTGAAGTGACACACATTTTTCAGTTTCTCACATTTACGCTGTTCTTCATGCAGATGACCGGAGCCATGTACTGCAAAATTAGTTAGTGAATCCAAAATTTCGGGTTCACTAACCACTTCATGCAACATCGTGAGAAGTCAACACAAGGCTACATCTTTTGTAAGTACCTGCCCATCTCAAAAAAAATACATTCAGTGGGAATCTCAGCTATAAACCAGCTTGTCATATGGTATACACACACTGGAAAGCTTCATGTTTACCATTTGCAAACTGGAGGGAGAGTTCCTCCTTAAAAGAGATGCTATCACACCTCAGCAGCAGTACCTCCTTCCACGCTGATCAGTTTTCATTACGGGAGTGCTTTATATCACTCTGTAAGTGAATAGTTATTAATAGATAAAATGCCAGGACAGAGACACCAGCAATTGGTCTTTATCCTAGACAGCTCCTTCGTTTTGCAGAATTAATAAAACACATTATGGTCCACTGCAATCGGCTTTTCTCTGGCTGATTTGTATCAGCTCTTTGGCTCTCATAGCAGCCCATACCTGCTGAATTCCTACGTTCTTGCAGGCAGGTGCTTATGGCAGTGCTAGGGCAGACCTCAGCTCCAGCTCACGGCAATTCTCCACCCCAACACCCCACCCACCAGCGTGGTTTCTTGCGTTAGTCCCTGCATGCAGCTCAGCAATCTCCTAAGAGCACAGAGACGAAGGGTGAGCTCAGCATCGTGCTATTCAAACTGCTTTTAAACACGTCATGTTCCAAGTATTGTGGGTTTCCCTAAGCATTACCTCGACTTTGATTATTGTGGCCTTCCCTGATTGCTTAGATAAAGGCTTCCTGAAGTTAATGGGGAACATTGCAACTCACAAAATGGGCACCCACCTCATTGACTCTGATATAGCTCTCAAAGGGAAGCTGATTCACTGTACTGATAGCATGGACTCCCCTGCTCAGGGGAAGCTCATAATTCATCATCTTTCACCGCCAGCCCATAATGAAAGCCAGGTTTGGTTACTGGAACCTGGAAACTGGCTGGTCCAAGAGGCCTACCTGAGAAGATCCACAGCTTATTGGTACCATTATCTGTACAAGTCTATTTCTATTACTCCTGCACTAGCCTAGGCCTATGCCTTCCACAACACTCAAGCTTACAATATCACTGATTTGTATTTTACTGTGCCTTCCTGGCACAACCAGGTTATCTGCCCTACCTCGGAGATGGAGATGCTATATTCAGATGCCCACTGCCCTCTCTTCAACGTTTCGTGCTGAGAAGTTTGACAACAACCTGGCTGACCTTCAGAATCACAGCCTTTAACTTATTTCATGCAGCTGCCTTCTGATGGACAAAAACAGTGCAGAGAGAGTAATCAAACTGCCAGAGATTCCCCAGAGCAGGAAATCAACTTGAAGTCTTCTAGGTGTTGGGCTAGCACTCAAGTGTAAGGCCCATATACCTTCTCACCACGTCAATATGCAGATGGGTTGGTATATAAAGATGGTCCTACCTCCAACCAAAAGCAATATCGGGCACTTTTCACAGGAAAACAGAAAACACAGAAAACCACTGAGGGACTGACAGTTTGATTCAGACTCTGATTATCGGTCCTCATGCTCTAAATACTCATTTGATCTCCCTGACCATATCTCTTCTACACTTCAGCCACGATGAGCAGAGCCATCCAGCGCAATGCTTACCACTTTCATTAAAAACAAATGTGTTCTGAGGAAGAAAACACCCCCCTTCAAAAATGCGACATATTTAATGTCTATGAAATGTGGGTAGGATAATAGAGAAACGGGAAAGGTGAGCAGCTATAACCCATTACAAGCACGGTGCTGCGCTATACAGTCATACGTAGAGTCACACATTCAGACTCCTACTCATACCATTTCCTCCAGACATCTAATTTCAGTGCCACGCAGAACCACAGTTAGAAGCCCGGGTTTATTGTAAAGGGAAAAAGAAAGACATTTTCAGACGGCAGCTCGGAGCATAGACTCATACCTAAAAGGACACTTGGTCTACAGTCAAACTGCAGGGTTCATCTCAAGTTGCATCTCTCTTGATTTTCACAATCTAGGTACAATTTGATAATTACAATCTGGCAATTTACAACTCGGGAGGATCAGTTCAGCCCAGTCCTCAATACAGGCGGTCAGGCAGAGAGCTGCCTTGAATCCAGGCTGTTTCTTGCACAAAATATGCAAGTCTCCCATGACTGAGACAGTTAATTTATCCAGGTTTCTAAGTGTGACAAGGACAAGTTGGTATTTGGCTTTTACAAATTTATAACACAGTCCTTGTCTGTTTGCAAAAACAATGAAGTAATAACAACCCAACACACTCAATAGTACCTTTGCAAAGGCAGAGCCCAAGAGCTAAAGCACATCTTCCAACGGCACCTGTAGTGCTGAAAACATTATTTTGTAGGGTAACAAAATACATCTCTTTGCTCCAGAACTTTGTTCTCCCATGCTCACTTGGGGAAAAAAAAAATCCTGAAATTGATGCTGAACTAGTTTCTGTCACCAAAGGCTTAAACGCAGACCTCCTTTTCTCCAAAGGCAATTAACCAACAACCCCACTAGGTAACCACCATGAAGGATCACAAGATCCTCCTCAGGAACTAAGAGTGACAAATTGCTGTTGTCAGTGACTTCTATATCCAATGATCTCACCAGCTGGCAATCACCTGGACAGTGAAAAACATAAAATGTTCTTCAGTCGCGGTAGCCCTTTTCCATCCGACACCTGGTTTCCAACCACTGGCAGCTCTGACTGCGCGGATCAACTCCTGTAAACGAGAACTATTCAGCCTTGGAAACTTAAAAATTGCCAACCAGCTACAATTGCTTGAACTCACAGAGAGAAAAATTGGAATCAGAATTGGCCTAAGAGACTTCACGTTATGGGAGCTTGGAAGTACTGCACCTAAACTGAGAGAAATAAATGCAGGGGTTCTGCAAGCCAAGAGGAAATATATTTTGTCTCTGCAAGCCAAGAAGGACTGTATCTTGTCATGGCTCTTCACAACAGCAGTGGTAAAAGTCACTTTGGATTCACGACTTACTGTTGCTTTAAAAGAAGCTCACTTGTTGCCTAGGTATCGTACAGGTGAAAATGGGCGTGATTCGGTAAAACAGATTGTGCATTCATTTGCTAAGTTATGTTTTCCTATCTGAACCGGACATTTCCATGGGCTGTTGCCGCATCTCACTCAAAGCACCGTTTCTGAAATACCTACGGCAGCTCTGCTGAATAGCTCCTTTTCTGCCAAGTGCCTTAGAAAACAAGTTGCACGGGGCAAGTATAACTTAAGACTGGACGACATGTCCTGCACGACCCTTCCCTGCTATTCTGGTAGCCAGGGACGTGAACTGGCCTCACAGCCGAGCAGCTTTTCTTCCTCAGACTCTCTGGCATTTATCACTGGGGCGCAATCAGTGTTTGTTTACTTCCTCTGAGTAAACTAGGGGTGGGGGTGGAAAGGAGTCCCAAACCTCAAAAACCAAAATGAAAAATTCAAGGAAGCTTGAAAATTGTACCAGCCCGTTTACCGCAGATGACAGAAAAGAGGAATTTTAACTTGGAGAGAAGGTGGGGTGGCTCTTCTATCACTGCTTCCACCCTTGCCCTTGGCTTCTAGAGTGCTGTTCCCAGCTGCCAGAGTGGAGGAGGGCAGCCCACTCCTTTGTGCACACTTACAATAGTTAAGTGCCATAGCTTGGGATCCCTTAAATCCTCTGCATTCTTAAAAAAAAAAAAAAAAAAAAAAAAAAAAAAAGGTCTTTTCAATCTTTGACATTTTAAGTCAGAAATAAAAGTAGCCAAGCACATTATTAAATTTGGACCCAGTTTCAAGAAAGGGATGGGTGTGGGTGTGTCTGACCATGACTACTCTGAGGAGACAACTGTTTCTAGGAGAAGAGTGTCAACTTTTATTTTTGGGACAGCAGAGTTGGCAGATGCTCTTGGCTTCCACCACGCAATTCATGTGAAATGAAAAAAGGAGAAAAAAAAAAGAAAAGAAAGAAAAAGAAATTTAACTGGCGCTGCCCAAGAAAACCAGACAGACACACACGAAAAAGGAATGATGTACCATATAAAGCATTAAATACACACACACGCACACAGAGGCAGGACTCGGCTTTATAGGATTTGAACCATATGCGCATATACACATACACACGCACTAACTCACACCCGTAAATCATTTAGCCAGACTATCTGTCTGGTGTGTGGAACAGAAACACACTTACGAAATCTATTTTCTTCTTTTAGCAGCAGGCTAATAATTGATAAAGAGCCAGACTGGGGGCTCAGAGTTTTATGTGACAGCTATACAAGGCTGCAGTTCTCCTCCCGTGCGCTTCGCCCCTTCTCTCCCCTGCAGCAGCTCCAGCCCGGGAGCGAGCGGAGCCCCTCGCCGGCTGGCAGGGAGCGGGCTCCTCAGCAGCTGCCAAGTAGGGACCACGGCCTCATTTAGCTAAAGCGACCAGAAAGAAGTAGCCAGCGGGGTGACTCAACGCGGGGAAGGAGCCAGATGCAGCTGCTGGCCCAGCCTGGAGGGTAAGGTCCAGAGGCAGGGATGCTCTTGCAGCGTGGTCCCCAGCCTCCCCCAGCAGCGTGGGGCTGGCAGCTGCTCTCACCGTAATGAACGAGTGGGTAAAGCACCAAAAGTAAAAATGCCCCCTGTGGTCCCTACAAAGGCAACCCCCGCCGGCTCCGGCGATGCCCGGAGGTGGGGAAGCGTGGGCAGTACCCGTGAAAATAACGGGGCTACTCCGAGGGCCAGGGCTTTCCTCCCTCCTCTGCCTGTTGCCTGAATTGCAGTGCCAGCCCCAGGCGCTGCGTCAATGAGATATTGTCTGCAGTTTATTTTTCTAAGGGTTTTTTCGGGGGTTTTTTTGCCTCTTTCTCTTTTCTGCGTGGCCATTTCCCACCCTTTCCAAACAAACTCTAAGGCGAAGTTTAGCGTATCGCAGCGATAGCCCGTTTCTGGGTGCAGCAGCGCCAGGGTGACTCCTCCGGTCCCTTGGCTTTGGGCAGTGGCTGGCAAAGGGGCAGGTTGGGCAGAAGAGAGCCAGGCTGGGTCCAGGCCAGGCTGAGGAGGGATGCCACGCTGTGTGGACACCCCTCCCAACCTGTGCACTGCCCCCAGAATAACTTCCATGGCTGCTCTGGTCTGTGTGAGCCTCTGTGCAGGGATGTGCTCACAGCAGAATGGTCTAAGGATGTGAAGGCAGGACAAAGAGCCAGTAGCTGCTGGCCCTTCATGGGCCCTCCATTTCCACTGGGATAGACCATCTCAAGCAAGTCACCTGGGTTTTAAGTGCCTCTGTTTACTCATCCGTTAAAAGGGAGAGGAGGCAGCAACAAGTATGGTTGGTTGGTTGGTTACAAGAAGGTAACATGGTTCGTGTGTGGTGCTAACGTTTCCCACCAGCTGGGTTTAGTATAAAGAACAACTGGTTGATCATAAGCCAGGCACACCAAGGATGCTGCTGGCTGCACAAGCCCTCAAGTGATCTGAATTCTGCTTGAAGGAAAAGCACTGATGGGAGCGTCCACCACCACCTTGGCCAGGTCCACCTCGGAGGGCATGGCCCCGAGCGAGGTGAGAGGGAGCACAGCTCACCTCTAGCTGGTCTCGGTGCGGGGCAACAACTCCCCTTCCCTTGCCCTACTTGAAAACCTGTAGGCTAAACAAAATCTTCTTAACACATGACATGGACATGCTAGCCCCTAGAAAAGCCAGGAAGGGAAGGGTAGGTCCCCATGCCCAAATGGCACATTGGTGGGCTGATCTTGTACACCATTCCCCATGAAGCAGCCTCGTGACACCTAACCTGTCTCTGCTCTGGGCTCAGGGTAGCCCAGAAGACGGTGTAAGCTCCGTCTCAGGGCTGACCCTGGTGAGAGCAGGAGGGTGGGCTCGAGAGCTCCCGAGGTCTTTTCCAGCCTGAACGATCCTGTGATCCCTCGGGGTGTCACTGAGCGGTCAGCTCAGGCTGGCCACTTCTCCCAGGCTTTTTGCATCCTGTCTTCTGCTCCCCACTCTCCCTCTTTACATGGTACTGACTCCCCATTCTTTTAACATACAGTGAGATTGTGAAAAAAATAAAATGTAAAGCAAAACCCAGACTTAAAATATAGTGAGGTTATGAAAAAAAAAAAGAAAAAAGAAAAGAAAAGTGAAACAAAACCCACTCTGAAATTATTTCCATATTGCTTGGCGTAACTAAGGGGCAACTCTTTTTCAGGCAGTTCCATTGTTTTTTGGCCACTCCATTCCTTCACATTAAAGGGCCACAACCGGCTCCTCAGACTCTCTGGAGAGGCACGACAGGGATAAGACCCACTTTGGTGGATCTCACAAAACAGAGAGTGGGTTTGCTCCAGTGCCTGGAGCCTGCCAAGTCAGCCTGCCAACAGGAGGTGTTGCTGGCACGGAAAGAGCATTTACCAGGCTCCCCGCTAACAGAAATACCTGGTCCTTGTAGTGGTCTTCCTTCTGTCAGGCTGTACGGAGTCCAAGGCTCAGAGGAGGCTGCTTTGTTTGTGCTGAGCCCTGCGTGAACACAGCCGGGGAGAGAGAGACGCCGCGCTGCAGTTTCTGATTTTCACTAATTGCATCTGCCTTGATTTTCTCCCCCGCTTCATTCCTGGGTAAGAGGACTGGAGCTGCCTGAAGGATATGCCTCCTCTTTTCACTCTATGGCAGCTGGAGCACAGTGTTCAGCTTCAGGAATGCAGGCGTGCCATGCACACCCTGTTGAGTAAAGGGAAACAAGGTCTATGAGTGTCATCAGAAAACTGGCTTCTCCCCTTCCCTCCGAGGCACAAAACCCACCAAAGAAATCAAACTTCACCTCTGGGATCTACAAGCTATTTCAGCTGTCCCGTTCTCAGAGAAACCATCAGGATTTAAAATTTAAAACACACGTGAGGTAACAATCACATCAGATGCTGCTTCCATTAGGATGGCGTGGCAGTGCTTGCTCACACCATGGTACCATTTGCATAGGTGTCACCGAGACCAAGTCTGAACTGTGCTTGCTCTGGGGGACTTTACTTGCTGGGACAGCACTACACAACCAAAGTCCCCTCTGGGTGACACGTGCAGCTGCCAACTCCTCTAGGCCTGCTCAGAAAGTGGTGTTTCAGGTTAGCTTAGATTTTCAAGTACATCATAGAACCATAGAATGGTTCAGGTTGGAAGGGACCGCAAAGATCATGGAGTTCCAAACCCCCTGCCCTGGGCAGGGACACCTCCCACCAGACCAGGTTGCTCAAAGCCCCATCCAGCCTGGCCTTGAACCCCTCCAGGGATGGGGCAGCCACAGCTTCTCTGGGCTGTTCCAGTGTCTCACCGCCCTCACAGGAAAGAATTTCTTCCTGACATCAAATCTAAATCTCCTCTCTTTTGGTTTAAAACAGTTACCCTTGTTCTATCACTACACTCCCTGATAAGGAGTCCCTCTCCATCTCTCCTGTAGTCCCCTTCAGGTACTGGAAGGGGCTACAAGGTCTACCCAGAGCCTTCTCTTCTCCAGGCTGAACAACCCCAACTCTCTCAGCCTGTCCTCATAGGAGAGGTTCTCCATCCCCTCTGATCGCATTCATGGCCCTCCTCTGGAACCGTTCCAACAGGACCACGTCCTTCCTGTGCTGAGGACTCCAGAGCTGGACACGGTACTCCAGGTGGGGTCTCACCAGAACAGAGGGGTAAGAATCACCTCATCACTGGTGAAAAGATGACTGTGCTGCACCCTTGCACCCAAGAGGACTCTCCAGCATGCCAGGAAAGATTTGTTTGTAATCATAGCATCTCTGCGCTTGTTTGGTATGAGAGGGCTACACCACGCCGGGGCTGGGGGAAGATGCCAGCTGCGTACGGCTGCCACACACTGGGACTGGGGAGAAGCAGCGTTCCTTGCACTGCCGCGTTGACATCTTAATATTAAGTCATTACGAATTACGATGATTGCTATTCTGCGGAGCACAGACCTTGGCACGTGCTTGTAGCCGGAGAGGAACGGGTAGAGGAGCCAGGCTATGCCTTTAGCTGGTGTCCTCTGGGCTGGGGTTTTTCTCCTCAGTTCTTGACTGCCATCAGCAGAGGCGTTACGCTGGATTCCCGAAGCTGGTGCAACACATGCCCCTCTCAGCTGACTTTAAATCAAGTAACCCTGTTTACATCTTCAAACAGTTTGATCCAGGAATTTCATGGGAGCTTTACCTTCTAACTCCAAGCTACGTTTGGTTGAGTCTGGCCCTGCATGTGGGAAAAACCCTTTAGAGAAGCACAGTAGTTACTGTACAGACACAGCTGCTGTTTTTCCAAATGAAACACAGTATTTCATCTGTTTCAATGCTGTTTTAAGTCAAATCAATTTGGCCCATGACTCACTCTGTATTTCTTTTGCCAGATTTGATTTTTGTGTTTGGAGTTTGGGCTGGTAAGTAATAATGACAACAACGTGTCTGAAGCAAGAAGATGTTAACTCTATTTATACCAGCACAAGCCGAAGTACGAAAGGCTCTCTGTACCAAACTTCAAGCAGGCTTTGGTATGTATGGAATATGGTCAGGAGATGAAAGTTTGGCAACAGAGATATAGTACCAAGGAGCTGGGGGGAAGGTCAGTTGGAAAGAAGATCCAGGTTCTTGCTGTGGTGGGGAGACTCCATGAAACAAGCCATCTTATAAGGAGAAGACTAGGTCTGGTCTAGGTGCCCGGACCAGCGATGAAGGTGTGCTCAATGCAAACCCTGCGGCGTTAGCACGCTTTCTGTGACACACGGGCTAGACTGCAACTGCTCACTCCAAAAATGAAATGGTTAAGGCGACTGCGGAGCTGCCATGTACAGATCAGTGAAGTATGCAACATCTTACCAGCTGAAATATTTGAGGCCAAACATTAAGTTGTTACTCATTGGGAGCTCTGCCATTAAGCTCCCTCTCCCCTGATATTTATGATTAACACTTTAAAACATCTGCGTTGCCTTCCTGACTCAGAAGAATTCCAGTTAAAGGGGAACGCTTTTCTGTAGCGAAGTTTCTGACTGTTACAGAAGAGGAGACTTCTAGTTCGGCTCTCCCTGTCCTTTACTCTTCCCAAAGCAGTAAATGGCCGTTGGGAAGGAGGTGCCACCCAGCGTCCCAGCTCACAGCTCCCTCCCCAGAGACCTCCCTCCCTCCAGGCACACAAGCTGCAGCAGAGGTGACCTTGCCAAGCGCTAAGGAGCACTGGCCCCTCTTGGGCTCCCAGGCTCCTGGAGACACATGTGAGAGAGCACTGGCTCTCCGTGTGTCACACACACACACACCCCAGCCCTTCATAACACTAGGAGTAGGACGACTGGCCAGCCTGATGGGCTCTCATTAGACGAGCTAGGATGGAGGTATTTCCCGAACCGAGGTTTTGGTCACAGCTCCCAAGCAAGGGAAAGCAAAGCGCTTACGAAGATGAAATAGAGACACACAAGTGCAGAAGCGCGTTAAACGTAAAGAGTGAATGTTTTTTTTCTTTCTACAAACTCTTCCTCATTAAAAGAGGGAGAAAGCAGAAAGCACTTGAAAATAGGTCCTAGGGTTGCAGAACCGCATTTCTGAAATAGAGAGCTCTCAAGTATCAAACTACGCTGCAGAATGACTAATTGTGGGGTGACTAATCCCTGTCTCCCCTCCAAAATTATTACTTCACAGTGACCAAGAAAACATACCATAAAGATGTTGTTATTGCATCACTCACACTTACTTGCGTTGAGAAAGACTGAGCCTTTTACGGCACTTGTCTGCTTACCGAGAGATACGCTTCCTCCACGTAGTAAAAGAAAGGACCACTTAGTCTTCATAGTTCATCCTGGACAGTTATGAAGGTGTTTGGTTAAACGCCGAGGGACTGGGGAGCTGGCTTTCAAGCAAAGAAAAAAAAAAAAATTATTTGGGAGAGGGGGAAGGGGCAGGGAGATGGCAGAAGCAGATGGATATTCAGGTTGACAGAAAATGAAAACCTGCCTTCGTCTTGCTTTCATTAGTCTTCATTATATGACCACGACAGCTTTAATTGCTGCCCTGCATACATAAGTAATAAAAATGTAAAATGTTTAAATGAACTGTGGCTCCCAAAAGCCATTATAGAAGATTAATGATGAGTACTCTTTGCTAACTTAAACGTCTTCAAGAAACACATCTGAGCAGCCCTTGTGGTTAAGATGATATTAGAACAATATTTGCCGGACCACTTGTCTCAAAGCATTATGCACCAAGCTTTGATGGTTTTGATTATTCCGTCTTTAGCTAGCCTGAATTCTAGACATATTTGATGCCAATTTACTAATTCCTGACAAGTTATCCCACTCCCGCAATCCAAAGAAAGAGTCTTCAGGTACTCATAGCTATATTCTGTCTTCAAGAATTGCTGACGCTTGCTTCAATGGTTTTTACTGCCAAATTCGTTGAATGTAGGGTTTATTAGTAGCAGTCCAGAAGTTATTGTGCTAATTAATACAATATCCAGCTGAAGGGGAAAATACAAAATCTTTTCTATTTAAATTGGAAGCAGTACCAAGACCCATCTTTGAACTGCCACTTTCTCTTGAGGGGCACAGACTTGACTCTGTCTGAATTCAGATGTGAGAGTGGAGTTTTTATTTCTAAAGTACACCAAAGCAAAGCCAAGCTTTGGCACAGTTTTGGCCACCCATCTCTCACATACCTTAGAAACCTATCTTTAGGGTAAAGTAAATGCTTCAGCAGAGGTGAAGGTACCAACGCTTGCCTTCTCAGTGCTACCACTCAGTATTTTTTTTCATGTTTTGCCAACATATATTTACAACTATTTGCCATATACCACCATTTTTGTCTAGTTGGCACGATGGAGTGCCACCAAAGAACTGTAACTTAGCATCGTCCCATTAGCTCATCTGTCCATGCTCTGCAGACACAGCAGCACAGGTTTCAAAAGCAGTGTAGCTCTGATCCACTCTGCCCACTGGAATAAGTTAGACCTCTTGGCAAAGTTCAGCTTTGGGACTTTCAGTGGCTTTTCACTCTGCTCCATCTCTGGATGGAACCAAGGGTCAGACCGTGCTTAAACCTTGCACACACGGCCAACAGAGCAGGGGCTGGATAAGGAAGCTAAGGTGACCTTCTGGTCTTCTCTCCCTCTTGCCTACAGACAAATCCCAAACTTCTTAAAGGGGCACTAAGAACTTTTCCGTGGACAAGCACCTCTCCTGGGAAGTCAACTAGATTCTCTTGACAGCTACACATCCATGGGAATGAAGAGATCTCTACAGGCAATCCAAACTTTTTCTGTGTGGTGTACTCTGATGTTTGGTTTTCAATCCAGTTTTCAGTTAATACTAACTGATTCGGGAAGACTTATAAAACTTGATACTCTGCGGCATAAACCACTTTCTTGCTATTTAGGATTGAACTAGGATTTCCACAAATGGCAGGAATTTGCTGGCTGCAGAGCTTCTGTATGCCATCCTTTCCAGTGTCCCTCGTGGAGGCCAAAAACTAGACTGGGGGACAACCAAATGATATATTTCTATGTTCCTTTCTGCTTTAGTGCTCATCTTGCTATATTCCACTCAATGTTGACTTTCATAATACAGTCTCCTCTGCCAGGAAGGGATTATATTGGCTACTTAAGACCTTCCAGGCCTTCACCAGTTCTCCCGCACAATGATGTCCAAATTTTCCAATTTCCCGTTCCACTCCCATCAGCTCTCTGGGCTCGTTTCTGTGCACATGGTCCCATTTCTATTTCCTGACCACCGTTTGGAAGCTGCCTCCCTAGTAAGTCTGGCTCCTGGCCTCCCGTCTCTTCCTGCACAGTCTTCTGGGCTGGTACCATTCCAACCTGGAGACCAGAAACTTTTCCAAGACAACTATCCCCTTTTTTCAGTGCTGCCAAAAAAACCCCATCAACCGACAAACCCATTCTCTGTTCAGCATCGCAGAATAGACTGATACAATTAGGACCGCAGGGTTAATTATATCAAGAGAGGGCAGGATAAGATTGCTGTTCCCAGGGGGAAGAGCAAGGTGCTGGAGAAAGAGGAGCGTGGCTTAGTGCTGCTATTTCACAGCTGGCTGAGTGAGAGCTTGGCTCTGCTCTTCCCAGCCTAAAAGAAGCAGGGACAGGAGCCCCAAGGCACAAAGACTGGCTTTGCCAGGTCTTTTAAATCAGTGACAGGAGGAGCGGGAGGAGCTCCTTCCCCTCTCTGCCTCCTTCTCCTGCCAGGGAAACTCCTCGGGCTGGTGCTCCGTCTCCCTCAACTCTTCTCCTGCTGCTGCAGCTGCCCTGGAAGCCCCCAGACATTCCCAGCAGAGTCTGGACGGCTGCTTTGGTGACAACCTGGGCTCAATTTAATGAGAACGTTCACGTTCACTTGCTAAGCTGGCAGGCTGCCAGCATATTTTCTTGAGGCACATAAGAGAGAGAAGGGAAATGGTGATTTCTAACAGGGTTGGGTTTTTTTGTTGTTGTTGTGTGGTGGTTTTTTTTTTTATCCGGCCAAACCTGACTGGAATTTCATGGATGAAAGAAAAGGCACTTCTCTAGCCCAGGGGCTTTGTCCCTGCCAAATTATAAGGGCCTGCTGCAAACAATGGAGGTGTTAGAGCTTCTAAAAAAATAAAAATGTTGAAAGAATCTTTTATAACGGAAAATATTAGGCAACCTAAATCTCGGGCCAGCTGGTAGCGGGCAGTATAATATAAGCTCTTTGGAGGAGAGCTGTGCAAATAATGGATTTTCAGAATTTCTCTTCTCCCACTATCCCCCCTCCAAGTTCCGAGCTATTTTAGCTATTTTCTCCAGCTGAAGTTATTTGCCAAATTCAGCCAGTTGCTAAATTCTCCTAAAATTTTTCTTTTCTCTGTCAACAGGTTTCTTGTAAAAACAAACCCCTTCTCCCACCTCCGGCTTGGAATGACGGCGTTCACCAGTGACACAGTTAGGAAGAAATCTGCCTGTGGTCAGCTCTTTCTGCTTTTTTTTCCCCCCGCTACGTTCTCGCCGGAGCTCACACGTTACGGTAACGGAGCTGGCCCGGTGGCAGGGCCTGGCCGTGTGCGGGGAGGTTTTCCATTCGTCTCCACCTTCCCCGGATCGGGGGGGAAGGCCCCGAAGGCCCCAGAGCCTTCGCACAGCGTGTGGGGCTGGAGGTTCATTAGGTTGTGGTTTCCAGGCTGAGTCTTCACAGGGCCCGGTTCATAACGGTGATGTTTCCGGTGACAACTGCAGACCAGATGCCGCACCTCGGTGCCGTGGCCCTGGAAGGGAGAGCGCTGAGGTGACACAGGAGGCGGGAGGCTCTGAGCGCTCGAAGTCATTGATGCCATGGCGCTTCTTGTATCCATGCAGGTGTTGGCATGCTGTCCTGGCCAAACCCCACTCTGGCACATCCCCAGCTCCAGCAGTTTATCTATTTAATATCACCTTTGTGCTTCTAATGGCACTTCCCTTCTTCTTCTTCCTGCTGAGACCAACAAGGCCAAGCGCCAGGTCCTCCACTTGGGTCACACCAACCCCCTGCAGCGCTACAGGCCTGGGACAGAGTGGCTGGAGCTGCCTGGCAGAAAAGGACCTGGGGGTGTTGGTCGACTGTCGGCTGAACAGGAGCCAGCAGTGTGCCCAGGTGGCCAAGAAGGCCAACAGCATCCTGGCCTGTGTCAGGAACAGTGTGGTGAGTAGGACCCGAGAGGTGATCGTCCCCCTGTAATCGGCACTGGGGAGGTCCCAGCTCAAGTGCTGTGTCCAGTTTTGGGCCCCTCACCACAAAAAAGACATTGAGGGGCTGGAGCGGGTCCAGAGAAGGTCAACGGAGCTGATAAGGCGTCTGGAGAAGAAGTTTCATGAGGAGAGGCTGAGGGAGCTGGGGGTGTTCAACCTGGAGAAAAGGAGGCTGAGGGGAGATCTTCTCACTCTCTCCAGCTCCCTGAAAGGAGGGTGTAGAGAGGTGGGGCTCGGTCTCTTCTCTCAAGTCACAGGCGATGGAACAGGAGGAAAAAGCCTCAAGTTGCACCAGGGGAAGTTCAGGTTGGATATTAGGAATAATTTTTACCCTGAGAGGGTTCTTAAGCCTTGGGATGGGCTGTCCAAGGAAGGGGTTGAGGCACCATCCCTGGAGGTGTTCAAAAGATGGGTTGACACAGTGCTGGTTTAGCAATGCTTTTTGTTGTTTTTGGGTTGTTTTTTTTTGGGTCAGAGTTAGGTTTATGATTGGACTAGATGATCTTCAAGGTCCCTTCTAACCTAGATGATTCTATGATTCTTTATCGGCAGATTTGTGCATCAGTGGCCGGGCAGATGCCTGCTGCATCCCAAGGAAGCCATCTGACTGCAGTCTCTGACATCCCGTGGGATAAGGAGCAGCCCCATGCAGAGGGCTGGAAGGGAGCTGCCCCACAGAGCCGGACAGAAATGGCTGGGACCCCAGGTGAGGCTGCAGCCCACCTGCCTGTGGCGGTCGGGCACTATAAAAGTATTTAAACAAGCTACCCGAGCCCTAAAATGTGGTTTCACAGTCATGAAATGTGGTTGATTGGCAGTGGCAGACACTGCCTTGCTTTCAGAGGCTGCTTTATGACTGTTAGCCTAACACAGGCCTTCCAAAACCTTCCCTGCTTTTTCCTCTCCTCCTCTCTTTCCTTTTTCCTTTCCTCTTCTCTCCTCTCTTTCCTTTTTCTTTTACTTTTTTTCTTTTTTTTTTTTTTTTTTTGTTAGATTATTAAATCTATCCTCAGAGATGCTGAGCCAAGTTTTCAAACAGAATATCCAGGTCTTGTGTTTATGGCTTTAAGCGCGCGGTGAAGCGGAGGCGTGTGTTTTACAGAGCCCGTTAAACTGCAGGACTGGGCAGACAACGTCGGTGCCCGTGTCTGAAAGCAGAATACCGAAAATTTTGCCAAAAAAGAGCTATTAAAATGGATGAACGCCCCCGGTGGTGATTTGAAGGGAAGCAAAACTCCCAGGCCTTTGTTCATGTCTAGGGCAGCATCAACCGAGCCGGGCGAACCCCGGTTTGGGTTATGGCCCTGCAGCCCTGGCGGCTTCCATCAGGGCAGCAAAGAGGACTCAAGACCATCAGGAGTGAAGGGGTTGCATGGA
Source organism: Tringa tobata (assembly GCA_033628505.1). NCBI lineage: Eukaryota > Metazoa > Chordata > Aves > Charadriiformes > Scolopacidae > Tringa > Tringa tobata. The sequence goes on from JAHREE010000207.1 coordinate 2,495,507, forward strand.
CCTTCAGCGACACCCACAAAATTCAGGCACACGGGAGCAATGGAGGGTTAAACCAACACCTCACAGGCAGCCACTAGGCAGGAAACACTAGTTTTGGCACTAGTTTTTCCATCATCCTCACTACATGGCCCCTTGAAACGTTGCCCCCCCTCACTTTCCTTATAAATCTGGGAACCAGGGTGCATGCCCTGTCCAAAGCTCTGGAGAGAGAAAACTCCTCCTAAAGCTTCCCTTTGTCGCTTGAAATCACGATGGAAACTATACAGAGGAAGGCTTGTGCTGTAGCTACGGGCCTTCTAAAATAATTGCTTCATGCATAAATATTGATAGTGAGCACTGACTTCTATTTTTACACAGCATAACTGAAAAAATATACATATTAAACTTAACAAAGACTATCTTCCTAAAATAAGGAATGAAACCATCCAAGTGTAAACAGCAACAACAAAGGGGAAAAAACCAAACCACCACCAACAAACTAAAGCAAGAATTATTGTGGGCTGTGTTCCTTTCTGCTTTTTAATCTTTTACCATTATTCTATCTGTGAGTAAAGCCTCATCAAGGATTACTTTGGGAATTTTTGAGGCTGCATAAATATGTACCGTTGCTAGGTTGTGAAGCATCCCAGCCACACACGTTAGCAGGGCAGGAACAAAGCTGGCGAAGGCCAGGGGATGAGACCAAGCAGAGGCTGGCTATCCCTCACAGTGATCTTCACGGCTGGAGAAGGCAGCAGCTCGTGATGGCCCGATTCCTCCTGGCAGGAGATGCACCCACCACCCCACCCAAGGAGGTACACTCGTTCGTGTGCAGGACACCTGGTTTGGATAGTGTCTGGTCTAAGAACTTGCAGTACTGAAAGAGTAGAGACAGCAGCATTTGTACTACCTACCTTTGTTCAAATCTTTCCAAACGCGTTCATTATCCCCACACCGAGATTTCCTCTTCAGCCTGTTCAGTTTCCTCCAGGTTGCAGTGACAGAAAAACAGGATTGTGGCCTCACCAGTTTGGTCCATCTGGGCAGCAGCCGGTCTTCCTGAGCCCAGAGAGCTTCACTGGCTGGAGAAAGCCTCCAACATCCTGGTGGAAGTCTGTAGAACAAAGATCTCCCCAACTCAGGTGTCTGCTGAGTCACCCAGCTGATGCCTACCTGGTAACGGGTGTTAAAGCCTTTCACCAGGTGCGTGTGGTTTCTCCACTTGCTCACACCCCTCAGTGCTCTGCACCGCCCTTAACGAGACCCCTCGGACAACCGGTGTGCAGAGAGCCCCTTTCCCTCTCCAGATTTATCTCTCCAGGATTCAAACCAGCAGAAGCCAGAAGCAGGGAACTACGGGGTCACCACCACTGTGCTCCCCGTGGCCTGCAGATAAGTCACCGACCTGCTGGAGGAAGAGGGACAGATTGGGAGGCCAGCGGGAGCTGGCATCACCTCAGACCCGTGGGTCCACCCAGATGTCCCAGGTTAGGATGGGTGGCTGATGGGCCTTTCAAGGCCAATAATCAGCATCTACCGGCCCAAGTGCGTGGCCAGATGGAGATTGAAATCAGCTGGGATGGGAGTGATGCAACTTCACCTGCTCTAAAGGGCCAGGATGGGCCTGGGGCACATGAGTTTTTTCCCTTCTGCAAGGTGGCCAAGGTGCAGTGATTGTGTCGCACAGCGACTGCACTAACCCCTTTCCTCACCGCAATAATCTGGTTGTCCTCTACTCCCTTTACACCCTCACTGGTTCTTGCCCAACATAACTTCAGTCATAAAGTTCTGGAGAAGTAGGATTTTGAGCCCAATTCTGACCTCACTTATTCTGGCATAATTCAGGAGTAACTACAGTTATACTTGTGGAAGATCAAAATCAGCCCGGTTCCTTTTAACTGGGCAAAATTTGTGGTCTGCAGAAAAAAAAAAAAAAAAGAAAATAATTAAAGATGTGAACAATAGAGCCAGCTGAAGAAGGAGATTCTTTTTTTTTCCTCCAAAGTCCAATATTTTTTTGGCTAGCTCTTTAACTAATTGAAAAAATAGTTTTGTGGGGGAAAAAAAAACCCAAACCACGGTACCTAAACATTTGGCATCGTGATGCAAAATTTTATAGAAGAAAACAAAAATTGGAAAATTCCCATCAGCTGAAAATAGTATTGATGCTGTCTCCAGTGACATCTTGTATTATAGGACAGAATATGGCAGTGCTGGGATGCGTGGCTTCACTTTATTAAAGAGTGCTGACTGAAGTCCATTGAGTAATGTCAAGTGAATACTCAGAAAGCAGAGCTGAAAAACATCGCTCTTTTCCCATCCTGATGTGGAAGGTCAGTGCTGAGGAAGGGCACTCAGCAGGCAAGATTTCTGTATATGGGCCTGGACCTCTAATGCCACCATGCTCAGTAGGCTACAAAGCAACCAGGAGCTCAGAAGTCCCTCCAAGGGTCAGCGTCGTGGCTGTGGCTGTGGCTGCCATCCCTGCGGGTCCGCTTTCAGTGCCCACGGCAGTGAGGACCTCCTGAAGTTTTTGCCCAGAGAAGCTGTGGCTGCCCCATCCCTGGAGGGGTTCAAGGCCAGGCTGGATGGGGCTTGGAGCAACCTGGTCTGGTGGGAGGTGTCCCTGCCCAGGGCAGGGGAGTTGGAACTCGATGATCTTTAAGGTCCCTTCCAAACCAAACTATCTTATGATTCTATGAAGTATGAACCCTCCTCTGCTCTCTGTGGTTGCCCAGGGGTGGCTGGACCCTCAGCAGCACGTGGCGTGCTGACAGCACAGCCGGTGCACTTAGGGAAGATGTTGACGTGGTGCCTTGCCAAAGTCTGTCTGCGTGCCAAGCTCCAGGCAGCCGCCATGGGAGAAGAGGGGAGGAGAAAGGAGCCCCAGGTACTGACTGGGTTTATCTTCCAGCTGAGTATTGGTCCAGATTAACTGCATATGTGACCACAGAGGCTTAAACTCGTTCCTCGTCATGGTTGTGAAGCATGGCTGTGAAGCACGAAAATAAAAATCCTAGAAACAAAGATCTTTACAGACTTCCCATGGTGCAGTCCAGTGTTGTGTCCCTCAGCTCACCGGGTTTAGGAAGCGAGAAGCTTTATGTGCAGTCGGCCCTTCTGAGCATTTAAAGAAAGGTCCAAAGAGACTCAAATGTTGATTTCTTGGAGCAAAAAAAAAAATCCCAAGGGGTTTTGACCAAGTACCGTGCCAGCTGCCAGCAGCAGGAGAGGTCCCCTGCACTGGTACCCTCCTGCCCTTCTGAGAAGTGCCCTCAAACTGGGGATGCCTGACCCAGGTAGCCACAAGAGTCCGGATGAAGCAGCAAGGTGTGAAACCGCAAAGCCCAGGGCCAGGCTGCCTTTCGACCGAGGCACTAAGATGACAAAGATCTGCCTAGGAAAGAAAAGGCCCTTTTCTGCGTGCTCTCCATCGGCCCCCCAGAGCCGGTGGGGGCGATGCCCTGGGCGGGGGTGCTGTCATCTCTACGGGGTCGGCAGGCGGCGTACGGCGGGGGCTCTTGTCCTGCCCTTCACAGCCCACGGGCTGCGGGGAAAGGAAAGGTTGGGGTTTGGGGTCAACCTCCGGAGCAGTAGGTAGCCGTGACAAGCGCTGTGCCCTCACGGCCCTTGGCCGCTGCCGTAGAGCTCCGACGGCGCACGGGGGTCGCCAGAAATGGGCCCGCTCGGCCCACAGAAACGTTCGAAGGGGCGCGTTGTGTTATGCAAGAAGCCATTTGACGTCGTTGGTCAGTCAAAGACTCGGTTTAACTCTCGAGCTCAGTGAAAAACTCTTCAAACTCAGTTTAAAGCTCATACAAGCCATGCACACGTGACCCGCAAATATAACAACCATTTTCCGTCGTTATTTTCAGCCACAAGTTTTACTTCTCTACTTATCTTTTGGCACACCCACGTATTTTAGAAGGGGCTGGCTAGATCAAAAGTTGTTTTTTTTTTTTTACTGGCGCTTATTATTATCCTCTTTTATTAGGCAGTGACCTGCTTCACCCCTACATCCCACCAAGGCAGCGGGTCCTGGCCCTCCTGGTGGCTGGCAGCAGTTAACCCCTTAGAGGCAGCGTCCCTCCCTGCCAGCTGGGGGAGGCGGCTGGGGGTGCCCTGGCACCCCGCGCCTGTGAGCATCACCAGAGATCTCCGGTGCCTACATCCGAGCAAGACAATTGTTGCTAGTGAGTGATCCCTTGGGTGATCATCTGCAACGAAGGTGGCCCTGGGTGCGGGGCCATCTCCCTTACGAGGAGAGGCTGAGGGACTTGGGTCTCTTTAGTCTGGAGAAGAGAAGGCTGAGGGGGGGATCTGATCAACGCCTATAAATACTTAAAGGGAGGGTGTCAAGAGGATGGGGCCAGTCTTTTTTCAGTGGTGCCCAGTGACAGGACAAGAGGAAATGGGCACAAACTTGAATATCAGAAGTTCCACCTAAACATGAGGAGGAACTTTTTCACTTTGAGGGTGGCAGAGCCTTGGAAGAGGCTGCCCAGAGAGGTGGTGGAGTCTCCTTCTCTGGAGACATTCCAAACCCACCTGGACACGTTCCTGTGCAACCTGCTCTGGGTGGACCTGCTTTGGCAGGGGGTTGGATGAGATGATCTCCAGGGGTCCCTTCCATCCCCATGTGATTCTGTGATTCTGCAATGAAGGCAGCCCTGGAACCCCAGCTCATGTCTGCTGTGGTTCAGCCGGGGAGGAGAGCACCACCCGACTCTCACCCCATCCCTCCGGCACGCAGTTAAACCCCGAAACTACCAGCCTTCCTAAATTGTGACCGAGAGCCTTCCCATCTCGTTGGCCACTCTTGAAATCCTCTTTCTGAAGCGTGGATGGCCACCTGCGCTGCAGGGAAAGCCAGCCCAGGAGCCCCCGTGCCGGCTGCGTCTTCACGTGGATGCTCGGGGCTGCCATGTGCACGGCTGAGGCCTGCGGGAGCGGCCGCACCACAGCGCCCCGAAAACACCCGGTGCCGCCCGCTCCCGGGGCCACTTCCCTGCTGCGAGGGCGGTTTTGCTCCCGGAGACTGTGAGGGACAGGGAAATGGCGCTGGGGTTCCCCGCAACGACTTCTCTGCCCGGACCACAGGGCTCAGCTGGGAAGTCAAAGAGGAGAGACGATGAGCTTTCACACACCCACCTGCGCAGACTCATCCCGGGAGTCAGGCGGGGTTCGCTCCCTCCCACACACCCCCGATGCTCCACAGCTTTGACCCTGGAGCCCCTTCACCCCCTGTGTCCCACCCCCCTCCTTCCCATGCTGCTGGATGGAGAAACTGCTGTAAACCCACTTAAATTGCTCTGACCAGCAGGCAGCAGAAGGAGGGTGACGGGCGCTCCCCCTGGGGCATGTCCCCGGGGTCACGCTGGCACAGAGTTTGTTTCCACAGGTGTGCTGAAGTGTGGCTGTTCTCAGCCCTCGACGGGCCGGGCCCACACTCGCCTCCAGCTGGGGCAGCAGGGCCAGGGCCCCGTGGGCCGTGCTGCGGTGGGTCTCCTCTCCCTGCCCGGCCCCACGGCGTCGCCGGGAGGGAAAGGCCCATGGCTCCTGCTGCCTTGGGCAGGGCGTTTGCAGTGGGTCAGAGCAAGAGACTCAGTGCCCCCTCCCCATCCGGGAAGCGGGAACGAGGAGCGTTTGGCCGGTGAAGTCCTTCACCATGTCCCTGGAGCTAAAGCCCTTGTATCACCAGCGAGGAACCCCATCCCCTCTGCGTGAGCAGCTGGGGTCTCAGCATCTTGCTGGGGGGGGGGACTTGGCAAGGAGTTGCCACTGGACAGGAGCCATCTCGGTGTGCCTGTGGGGCAGAAGGGGTTAAAAACCAGCGGAGTGGCTGCCTGTGCACGGGGTAGGTGGAAATCCCAGGAGTAACTCATTCAATCTGCCCAAAGGTGCGTGCTCAATTTAGTGTCATCATCCAACCAGGGCCAAGCGGGTTTACAGGATAAGATACACAAGAAGCTTACGGTAAAAAAAAATAATAATAATAATAAAAAAAAAAAGTAATAAAAAGAAAGAGATTGCCAGGGGGATGATGAGAGCAGTGGGCTGGATCAGGCAGGAGCGCTGGAAGGGGGCCAGGGGGGAGGCAGGAAAGATCCATGAGGAGTTTCCTGCAAAGAAACCATTCAAGAAATGCGGCCGAGGCGGAACGCGTGTGACGGCGTGCGGCTCTGCCTGGGTGGAGGGGGAGACATCGTCTGGGAAAGCAGCCCAGAGCCCAGCCCGGAGATGTGGAGGGCCGGGGTTGGGGAGGGCGAGGGGGAAAGAAGCTGCAGTCTAGATCAACCTGACCCAAAATAATATATGGTTTGCATTTTCTAAGCAGAAAATGAAAAAAAATAAAAAATAAAAAAAGTAAGTAGAGCAAAAGATTTCGTGTTGGAGGAAATGTCATTTTTCCTATTAAAAAAACCCAAAACAAACCAGACCAGAAAAACCCCTAACTTTGCAGCTAAAAAATTCCTGCCAAGCACTGAAATATTTTCTGGTGAGGCCCAGAGGTCTCTGCTCTCCCCGAGTACCATGAAACTGGTGACACCGGAATGTCCCCCGGGTGGACGAGAACAACGCCAGGTTGAATTTCAAGACCCTCCACCGTGGGGGTTCTTGGAGATTTTTGCAGCCCAGGACCTGGTTTGGAAATGTCACCAGTGCGAGGCCCAGAAACCCACCTGAAAATGTCGAGTCTGTTCTCCTGGGACCTCCTGGTGTGGCAGAAAACCCCCCCAGCCTCTCAGCTGGAGAGTCCCCCCACGCCCCCGTCCCCACACGGGGTGGCAAGGGGTAGTCCTGAAGCTGGCAGAAACCCCCGGGGGACAGCCAAGAGAGTGACGCCAGCGGGGGCAAACCCACGCTCCGTTTGGAGACCAAGGGCTTGCCTACAAACACCTTCAGCATCCTGGGCACGCGGTGGCCCCGGCTGGAGGTGTAGGGCACCCCCCCACAGGGAGAAGGAGATGCCGAGGGAGATGTCCTACAGCAGCTTCTCCCACTGGAGCGGCTACGGACCCGCGAAGCAAGGCAGTGAAGTGGTCACCAGGGCCAGGAAGGCTCTGCCACCCGTGCCCACTTCTCAGCGCCGGCTCCGTGTTATTTCCGACCCCAAAGCCCTCCCTCAGCAGGGCTGGGAAGGGGCTGGGCTGGGTGCAGGAGCTGCGGGTGAGAAACTTAATTCAGAAGAGGTGCTGGAAACTGACGCTGACGGCGTTTTTTGGAAACTCTTTCCCCCCCCTCCCTCGAGTTGAAAAGAAAAAAAAAAAAAAAAAAGGGATTTCCTTAAAACGACTGAAAATGAATTTGCCACATCTGCAAAGAGTGGCTTGCTGCGGGCTGCTTGTCCCTGAGAGTAGCTAAGGGAACGCCGCAGTCAGCAACTTCTTTCCAGTTTAAATGACAAAAGCCAAGGCGCCCACGGGCGACAGCGAGTGCCCGGGAGGCCACCGGTCGCCTCCAATCCTGAAAACGCAACCACTCGAATTGTTAAAGCTCCCCGAGTTTGCACAGTCCAAAAATGCAGCCTCTTTGGCCAAAAAAAAAGCTGGTTTTGGACTCAGGAACGGCTCGTAATTAAAGCCAACAGTACGAGGATCTGTAACTGATCTGCTCCGAACAAATTATTTGGCTACCTGAAAAGAAGAGAATCAAAAACCGTCTTATTTTTTTGGTAAAGAGGCTCAAAGAAGAAAAACATTAACTCGCTGAGAAAGAGGAAACAATACAGGCAAATTAAGACAGGCGAGTGCTTGGCCCCTGTCTTGGGCAAGTGTGTGCAACGGTGGAGAAGGTGGGACTCGCTTCAGTGTGATGAACAGCCCAATCACTGCTTATGACACAAAATTAGACCATTTGTTTAACAAAGAGCTACAGAAACCGAGAAGATCTTATGCCATTGACCCGAACGCCCCTCTGTAATATACTTGATGAGAGGGATTTTGTTTTATTTTTACTGAGAGAAATTCAATAGATTTACAGTGATGAATGCAATAAAATCACACACGTGGTGAAGGAAAGCTTAGCTTCAAGGCAGTAGAGCTTTGTCCAAAAAACTTCGCTCCTTGAAATTTGCCATTTTCAGCTGGAAAGGGAAAAATCTCAAAGGCATGACTCCAGCAAGGCTACCGAGTCAAACAGGACCAGATGGATGTGTGGGATTCACCTTCAGCTTCGGTTATGAATGAAAAGTAGTCAGCTGGGAGTTTGCTAAAGGCTCCTTTCGCCTAATGAAGTCTGGTCAAGATGTGGTTAATGTAGCCACGCTTGGGTCTGCTGTGCTTTGAGGAGGGGATCACAGAATCACAGAATCACCTGGGGTTGGAAGGGACCTCTGGAGATCATCTCTCCAACCCCCCTGCCAAAGCAGGTCCACCCAGAGCAGGAACATGTCCAGGTGGGTTTGGAACGTGTCCAGAGAGGGAGACTCCACCACCTCTCTGGGCAGCCTCTTCCAGGGCTCTGACACCCTCACAGGAAAGTTCCTCCTCATGTTTAGGTGGAACTTCTTATATTCCAGTTTGTGCCCATTTCCTCTTGTCCTATCCCCGGGCACCCTGGGACGTGCAGAGAGGAGATGGAAAGGAAGCTCGCAGGAAGCCAGGTGGCACAGTGACCCAAGTATGTCGCTTGGGTGAATTCATAGAATCACAGAATGGTTTGGGCTGGAAGGGACCTTAAAGATCACCGAGTTCCGACCCCCCTGCCATGGGCAGGGACACCTCCCACCAGACCAGGTTGCTCAAAGCCCCATCCAGCCTGGCCTTGAACCCCTCCAGGGACGGAGCATCCACAACTTGAATTTCAGTTTGGGACCAGACATTTTGCTTTGGTACAAAATGATGCCACGGTCCCTGGGAGACAGAAGGAATTTTTGACCGAGTGTTCAGTATTCTCTTTTTTCCAGGAACCAACAATATGGCTCATGCTGTCCACATGAGCAGTTAATATCACCATTTCCACCCTCCAGACAGAGAAGCAGAGAAGGGGGATTTTGACCAACATCTAAAACCCATACCAGGGTTTTACTGGGCTTTGAGCACCCGCCTCTCCTTAAATTGGGAGGGATTTGGAGGCAGCCCCAGGTGTGACGCAGTGAGCAGGTTGTGTCACCCCATACTCACAAGACAAACCCAAGGCAGAGAAAGGTCTTCATTCAACAAAAGCTTAAATGCTTATTTGTGTCTCCTTCTTCAGGAGGAATTTTTGAGACGTGTTTTAAATGCTTACCTAAATCGGGACCGCTGTGGCAGGCGTGCTGCTGTGCTTACCTACTTCATAACTTGCCTTTGGTCTAGAAAAATTGAAGCAGCTCAGGTTTTCCCAGCGTTTCTGTATGATTTGGCCCATCAGGTGTCACACGTTGGTAGATAACACATGTACCACCTGATGAGGTGACCAGAAACCCAGGCCCATGTTCAGCCCAGCTCTGACTAAGCTGACACCCTTTGGTGACATCCTTCAGGGCAGAGTAGGTGGAGAGGGGACGGGATTCAAGGAGCAGGACCCATCACGCAGATGGAGTCCATCACACAGATGCAGCTGCTGGCAGGAGCCTCCAGCCTAACAAAGACGTGTCTCCTGCACCTACCGCCCCGAAGACCACAGATCCAACACCTACCCTCAGCAACCCACGCGTTTCAGAAACAGTCCCAGGGAGAGCAGAAGGAACTGTCGTCCAAGCAACACGTCCAGATGGAAGTACTTGGTTGCACGATTAACCAAGGTCGTGAAGTTTCACCACTTCAAATTTATCCGGAGGGGCTCTTTTTAACAGTCAGAATCACCCCCGGCGGGAAGTCTTTTTGAACATCCCTACAAAGGCCTACGCTCTAAGTTCAGAGCGTTGTGGCTTTTTGGTTTTTGCTTTGTTTTCAAAAAGGCTTGATGAAAAGCATTTTCACAAACTGACAGCAACAACCATAACGCGTGTACAAAAACAAGATAGCAGTCTCATACAGGAAATATTTCTGCTTTCGTTTTTATTTTATGAATACATATACAAGAGATGCATAATCTTCCATTATCCAGGCTTAAAAGTAACAGGTTGTTGTTTGGTTTTGTTTTGTTTTCTTTTCTTTTTTTTTCCAAAATAGCTTAAAGAGGAAAATAAAAATAAGGATGAAGGAGGTGCAACATATTCAAACCATACAGTTGAAAAACCTTGCTAAAATTGCTGCTGAAATGTGGAGGGTGTGTCTGTGTGTATCATCCTGTATCGCAAATCCTCACCCAAGGTATTTATGTAAATGAATGAAAAAAACCTCTTTGGCCTCACCAGAGATTCCTCCATGCACACTTTGTTGACATTTCTGAAATAGTGAGAGAATAACATCTGAGAATTATATCATATATCATTTTCTCTCCTTGGCAGCAATGTCTTTAAATGTGTGGGGGGGGTGGTGGTGGAAATGAAGAAGAGTCTGTTGACAAGAGACTTCACTGCCACACTAAGGGGGTTATATTAGCAGGATGCAGCAGGATGCAAACAGCTTCAAATAGAAGAGATGGAGATATATATTTTTATATATGTATATAATGTAAAAATGCTTATTTTATATGAGAGAGGAAGATTTGTCAAGATAACATAAAATGAACCACTCTAAGACTAGCTTCCAGCAAAACATTTTGCTTTATTGGATCTATTTTCTAGCTACAAGTCAAGCTGACATCTGTCAGGCTTTTTAACTTTTCATATGGCAGTCTATAAGAAATGTTTCATGCAACGTCTACAATGCTAAATACAGGGTAAATAACTGGGATTAAACAGGTGAGGAATAACAGACTATTATAAAGGACCAATAACAGCGTATTATGTACATATAGCCATATTATATTCTCATGTCTTCACAGTAATGTGCAAATGTGACAAATATGGCTTTCATTTATTTTTTTTTTTTCCTAAAGAAAGTAAGACATAATTATACAGAATAATGTTTTAAAACGCCTAGGAGGATTTCACCTTTTTGTGAAACCTGTTCAATCTTCATTGCATTAGGGTTAAGGAGCCACCCCAGCACGGAGGTGTAGTTCAGGTGTATTTCCAGAAGGGGGCACAGATTCCTAAGGCACAATATTAATGTTAAACATTTTTAATTTAAGTCATGCTATTTTATTTTGTTTTTATTTATTTTTTTTTTTTTTGGTTATATGAAATAATAGGTTGTTGCTAGTTATATAATAAGCAGTTGATTGTAAAAAATACAATGTTAAAGGCTACACTACATGCCTACCTGTAGCTCCAGAAACATTAGCTAATCTGAAAACACACTATACAGCGCTGTATATTAAACCTTTGTGGTTTTTTGGTAATATTCTTTTTCATACATGTAGCAGAGAGTTATAAGGCTTCTGCGGAATAATAACATTATAACTGAACAAATATTTTACACTCTTCCATAATGGTATTTACAGTTACTATAACTCATATTTTGTCATTTGGTAAATAACATGTATCTTGTATGCATCCTTCTTGCCTATCTAAAGTGCTTGCTTAACTGCATGAGGAAAGAAAATGCATACCTGCTTTAGGTGCGACCAACCCTCAAAAGAAGTAGCTGAAATATTTGATGCGGATCTGAAATGCATTCTCAGAAATTGAAATTATTGCTAAATTCAGTGCCCTCACCAGGCAATCATCTATATTATTTGTCATATATAAATATATGCATATATACTAGTATGTATGTACATGCATACACATTCATCTATCATGTAATAGATAGATTTCAATTTTTTGTCCATCAACCTTTTTTATTTTGTGCTATTCAACTCACTTGTGCTATGACTGAAGCCAGATTAAAATCAAAATCTTAACATGCTACTACTAACAACCCTATGATTCATTAGCACATAATAAAGACAATATGCAAAAGAAAGCTGAGATGATGACAAATCAGGAGGCTTTTGAAATGCACTGAGCATAAGGCAATAGGCTGTACATTACAGCAGAGGGAAAGCTGAAGAAATTCTGGAATTCTTAAACGCATCTTACTGGAGCAGGGATGGCTCTCCCTACTTTGCTGCAGAGTCCTACGCTTTTTTTCCAATGTTGCTCTCCAGAATGCAAGCTCTATAGTTGCTGCACCTACCAACACTTTTAATGGTAGCAAATTCAAAGCTTATTAAAAATGCCCTGATGCCACAACCTGGTAAAATAAGGCACTTGCAGGGCTGTATTCCAGCGGTGCCATGCCAAAAAAGATCAGCACTGGGAAGAAGCACTCAGATTTTGCCGAGTTTCCTAGTTTTGTCCCGTGAAATGCGCCGTCTCGGAGCGTACTCCCTCCTCTTCCTTGTGAGATGATTTTCCTTGAAGAAGCTGTGTCATCGGTTGAAGTTGAGGGGCTACTTCTTTGTAAGCAAGAGGTAAATCTTCAGTTCCTGACATTCAGTAAGGTGGAAGATCAAGAGTGGTACCAGGCAACGTCGTCTTCGGTTTAGTCGGTGTCTCTCTACTGGAGCTGACGCGCCAGCTAAGTTCAAAAGTGTGTGTGGATTTCCTGCTAGGCCCGTATTGAAAGCTACGAATGCACATTGGTACTGGAAAGGTCATTCCTTATAATTTCATTTACTGCAAAGAGAGAAGAGAAGAAGAGAAAAGGGACCGGTTAGCATCCCGCTGCGGCGGGCGGGTCTCTTCAGTACACACACCCCCAGACTCGCGTCCGCTCCTTGGCAGCTTCCGCACAGCTCCGGGCAGTAAGCGAAACACCACGAGACAGCTCGTACAGGCTGACCACAGTGCAAAACAGCAGGATTAACCAAGGTTATTAACATGCTAAACAGTGTACAACCAAGCACCGCGAGAAGAGCAGCATCCTGGATCCTCGCCTGCATGGAAGGTACTTAATGTTTCAATCCGGTCGCAGGTAAAACATTTCGGTTGCTCTGGAAGTGGCTGGGGAAACGAGAAGCAAAGGGAACCACAGGAAATCTCAGAATAATCCACCCCTTTGCCATAAAAAGAGCTGTTTGGAAAGTATGTCAGCCACGGTAGGCGCTGATGGCAGAGAGCTGCCCTGCCAGCCACTCGACCTGGGTAGACGCAGCTGCAATGCCTCGACAGAACACAACTTCACGTGCTGGTATTTTCCACCGTGGGATGGTGTTAGGGGAAGGGAAAGAAAAAAAAAGAAAAAAAAAGTGGCAGAGAAAAGACACTGCTGCGGGCTTGCCCGTTCCCTGGAGCCGGTAACTCCTGTAAATATGTAACCCCCTCCTTTCGTGGTACCAACACACGTGGACATGCAGTCTTTGCTCCTATCTGCACAGACAGATGAGAGGGACAAGCCAGTTAAAACCCCTGCCAAGAGTCAGAGGAACGAATAAACAAGGTTCTCTATCTCAGCATCAGCCCGTCAGACTGCATCTCCACTGATAAAGTCTTGTTTTCTTTATTCACGAGTCTTCTTTCATGCTTTCCCCCCTCCCCTGCAGATCATCACGCAATACACTTTCCCACACTCCAATTATGTCCATTTATCAGCTTGTGATTTTTGGCAGATGGACAGGAAATGACTGAACCTGGCAAAGGCCATCTACAGTGGACTACACAACATCCCTTTTATTTCCACCCCACCTCCCTGCAGCGACTGCCACCACCTGATTTACATGAAGATAGACAAAATGCCATCAGTGGGGCTATCACCGCTTCTGAGTTTCCCTAACATTGCTGGGAGTGGGAAACACAGGCCCACGTCATGGAAGCACCACGGAAAAGCCCACAATTTTCCTTTCCTCGTGGGCTGCTTTTCACAGCCATTCAGATAACTTCACGTGTTTACTGGAAAAGACCAAGCCTGTCTACATCCAACTTCCTGAGGCAGTTCGTTGGTTGGTTGGGGCTTTTTTAATATTCTTTTTTTTTTTTTTTCTGCAGACCTATTGCCCATTTAGTAATTGCAGCACATGAATCAGCCAGGATTTGTGTCACAGGTCCTGGCCACCGAAACCACTTCCACCAATGGATGCGGGCACACCGTACTTCAGAAAGGAAGTATCAGTCGTGTCTGTAGCTACCTATTTCTGGCAGCAAAGTAAGAGCAGTATGGGAACGAGACGTGAAGACCAAGCGGTTCTTTCCCTTAAGACTGCCACGGAGTTCATCTTTAATATCACCAAACAGCAGAAACGAACTCAAGCAGCAAGCCCCGTTCTGTGGCAACCCCGTTCTCCCCGCGTGCATCCCAGCACGGCCAGGAGCGCTGCCCCACTTACGCGCTGCAAGACTTGGGACAGCTTTGGGGACCCCGAGCCTCTGCCTTCAGCACAAACAGCACGCTTCTTCCGTGGGATGATTTTTCCATGATGCTTTTGAAAAGATAGTTTCTTTGATAAACTCCTCAAAGCAACACTGGGTACGCGGCAAAAACACACAGCGATACCTCGGTGTCGAGCACGACAATGAAAATAAATCCTCGTATGGGCCAGACAGTGCCACAGCTTTGCTAACTTTCCCTCAACGTTTCTGTTAACCTCAAATAAAATTAAGATACTACCCAAGGCACCCATCGGTCTTTGTACAGTTAAGTGCTTAGAAACATTAAATAATGTACAGGGCGTCTGGAAAATGTGAACATAAGTATCACTGGTATTTCACAGATGGGGACCGGGAGGTGGAAAAGCGAAGGAGCTCCCCGTCTCAGTCAGGATTAGCACTCGGGTATCTTGAATCTCAGAATGCTGCTACAGCACATGCTGAGGTACTCTTGCTTGACCCAGTCAGGAAAACTTTCAAAAGTAACATCCCCCAGCCCACCAGCCCATATTTTCCCCTATTATAGCATCTAGTAAAACTATTTGGGAAGCAACTTGATCACATGGGGGTCCGAGAGCCAAAGGTCCCTCTCCAAAAGTGGCTTATTCACTCAGAGGCTGTAGGACACGTGGCTTACCCTAGAGACGACATGACTTTCACTGTCATCTAGTAGCCCACCTGCCTTGGCTCAGCCCATAGGACCACCACAGTCCTTCAGTCACACTCTCTCCAGCTCCCAGCAGCCAGATCAACCCAGCCCCAGGTGAAATCACTCATAATTTTGTTACCGACTCCAAGAGGATACAGATTAGACCTTTGGATTTATTGGTCATTTTTTAATTATATGTTACTTTCTTAACAGAGGTGGACTTCTGCTACCTTGAGGAGTAGCAGTCAAGTCTGGTGTCCATCTGACAGCTCTTCAACAACAGTCATTAGACATTGTCAGTGCGCACACGAGAGACAACTGAATTACAACCAAAGGGCACCTTTTGCCACCAGCTCTTGCAATCAAACGGGGCCAAAAATGCCAAGTGGATGTTAAACACCTCTCTCGTCCGTGGTGGCCCATGGACAGCTCGGCTCAGACACACATCTCTCTATCTCACTGTCGTTTCTTCCCCTTTACCCACCGCAGGGTCAAAAAATGCAAAAAAATTCCCAATAACCCAGTGGAAAAAAAGAACCTACAGAGCAGGAGAAGGGTGCACGCAGAGGGCACTAAAGACGAGAGCTGAAAGGGGAAGTGTGCTGAGCACGGGCTTTCCCGCGCTGCCCGCCCCGCCACCTGAGGCTGGAAGGAAAACCCTCCTGCGGGTGGGAAACCAGGCGGCGAGCACACGTGAAGGGCTGGCTTGCTGGGTTCGGCGAGAAGGATGTCCCCTGCCACCTCCAGCTGCAGGGTCTAGCACTCCCACGAAGAAACACCCCTCTCCCTCCAGGTCTGAGAAACCCGTATTGAGGGAAAACGCCTTGGGGGAGCCTGGGGGAAATGCAGTTTTGGGTTCAGTCAAAATGACATGAAAGTACGGATTACATCTCTCAAATAGTTTTAAATCTTTAAATCTTTAGCATCAACATTTTTTTATTTCCAATTTCTGGAAAATTTGCTTCTTTTAATTTTCCAAAACATATTAACGTTTTTCTTGCATGTTAGCAAATGTTTTATTTTGGATCAAACTGAATGTTTTGGAATGTTTTGTTTGACCCAAAACTGTCGGGTGTTTTGTTTTTTTTCTTTTGGCAACAAACCACCAAATATTCTTGTTGTGGGTTGGCCCAAGATTGTCCTTCCCAATATCAAATCCAAAGTTCTGTTACTGAAGTACAGCTCTGCTGAAGTGTCCTGTATGTCCATCCGTACCAGTGTTGTATCTATCCCAACAGCCAGCAGCCAATTCTTTGGGAAAGAGCATACGAACCAGAACACCTCCAGTGATGCCTTCTGTAGTACACCTTTACCCTGCTGGAGAATGTCATGAGCAAGAGGAGGTCTGCATCCTTGTTTCTAGTGAATTCCAATGAACTTTCTTCCATGAAGTTTTCCAATAACCTTCTGAACCTGTTTTGGCCTTCACGGTTTCCTGCAGCGACAGGTTCCACAGTTTAAGGATGTGCTGGTGGAGTAAGTACTTTCTTTTGGTTTAAAATCTAGTTCTTGATAATTTAATTCATGCGTCGTGTGAAGAAGCTGATTGTTCTCTGTTTACCATCTCCTTTGCCATCCCGCACACTCCTTCCTCTTGGAATCCTCAGGGGTCCACTTGGTCCTGTAGGACAACGGTAGAACTCCCCAGAGAGGTAAGTTACGCTGCTCGTGCAGAGAAAATAATTGGTATTTTTCTTAGTTCCCACCTTTCTAACAAAATATTTATTATCTACTTGTGGGGAGTCAGCTGGTTGCTGTCTTGAATGCTCAAGTTCTGGCTTACAAACCTGTTACTACAAGAGGATTGTGTGTGCTCCACAGAACAGCACTATTCTGCACGAGCAGTATTTTGGCCTGGCTTTGAGCTTCATTCCTAAAGCAAATGCTGGCCTTTGATTCCGCTGCTGCTTGGATACGCACCCATTCACGTCTGCAGTACCATTCCAGGAGAAGCTGTCTTGTGAATGAGCGCGACGTTTTTTTAAAGAAAGGTTGCAAAGGCTTTACACTCGTTTTTAAAACAACGTATCCTGAGTACTCAAAAAGACCCATTTTGTAGACAGGGCAGATGAGACCCAAAGAATTACCTGGCTTGCTGGAGGCCCTACGTACAGTTTAGCAGCAGATCTGGAATAGCATGCAAGAGCTTTAATTTTTCAATGTCTAGATTAGCACATCACTTCCCTTAAAGCAACAGGTCGATCCCTATCAGATCAAACAGCTGAGTACAATGATTTACAGCACCTTTGTCATCAGATTTTTTTCACTGTTTTTCTGCTGGCTTTGGGGAGGAGGGCCACTGTCGCTTTTATAGCTAACACCTACAGTTCCCCACACTGCCTTCCCTCAACTGGTATTTTCCATTGTCACGTTCAGCTTTTCCACTGATAGAAAGTCAAAATAATAATAGTGCTGAGAAATGCAGGTAACACGTGACCTCTCTACCTGTCAAGGCGTCTGAAAGAGGAACCTTTCCTTTGCTAAATAGCAGATGCCACAGTAGCAGGATGTGGTAAGCTGTTACACCACATTTTAGTTTAATAAGGAGGTTTTTCTTCTTGTATTTAATTTTGCTTTCAAATGCCCTTGCAATGGAAATTTTTGCTTTACTAATTAGCAAAATCAGTGTCTTACCGATGCAACAGTTCGGGTTCCTGCACGGAACAGGACAACCAGATATATCTGAACAAATGTGGGTTCCATATATAGATGTGAACTTCATAGGAAATGGAATATTTTTAACATTTGGTGGTTGTACATGGATTCCATCAACTGGCAAAACTTTAAATTTCTGTAGACTTCTACTTTCCTTGTATAGGACTACTAATATGGATAACATTGTGGCCTTTTATTTTAATAAAATACCTGTTCTTCTTAGACAAAGTTCTGCCTTCCAGTGCAGATATTAATCCCATTCAGATCAAAGAACTTGTAACGTCAGTGGTGCAGGGAGCGAGGAACAGGCACAGGCAGGGGGTTTCCACAACTGCGGAGCTTTTTGGGGCTACAAACAGAAGAGCTTGGAAGACTTGATAATGTTCCCAAGAGGAAGGTGAGCCGAGAGCCATGATCAAACCCAAAATTATAGTCTACAGTTCTGGGATGGCACGATGGCACTTTGAAAACATATTCCACCTCTGTTCACTTTGTTAGCAGTAACATTAAGGCTCCATTTTCTGGCTGGATTAATCTGCTGCCTCTTCACACATCCCACACCGAAGGCTGTGGAAGTCAATTCCATTGACTTCAATCCATTTCATCAGTGGCCGAGAGAGGTTTGTACAAGGAGACCGAGTAGCGGAGCTGTGGGTTGTGTTAACTGTTGTGCCCCTTTCCAGCTGCACACTTCTCTTTCAAAAGTGAGCTTCGTGGTTCTCCATACTTTTTTAAGGGGTGGGATAGAGTTGAAGCAAAAGGGCACTGACAGCTTCTGCGCAGAGCCAACACCTTGTGCTTCACTCGACAGTACGTGTCCCTGTTCCTGCATCAGTAGTGACAGCATCAGCTCGGTTCCTTCAGGATGGTTTTTGGTTTCCTTATGAATGGGAAGAGCAACACAGCACATCTCAAGACATCTAGGCCTTCAGGGTCACATCAAGCTTTTTTCCACAGGTGACTAACCAACCTTTGCTTGTTACTTCACGTCCACCTGTGACCGCTAGGGACCATCATCTCTGTGATGGAGCAGAACTGAAGCAGGAGGTTCAGATGCTGTAATGCTCTCTCACCGAAAAGGAACAAAAGCAACCTGCTCTGACTGGTGCACGTATCATGGAAAATAAAAGTAATAACCAGCTGCAACTTTCAAGCCATACATGAGAAAAGGCTGTGTGAAATTACTCTTGGATTATGCCGTGTCCAGACAATAATGCTTCATCCTTCAGATGGCTGTAACTGCCCAAGCAATGCGGTGCCAGGTTTGGACCATGTTTGAGACTGGTCAAACTGCACGGCTAGGTGTCACATTTGAGCAATCTTCAGAAAAGAGCAGCAGCCCTGAAAGCAAAACTGCCTCAGTTTGGCTCATCATTTTTGCCTTCCAGCGGAATTCACTAGCTCAGCTCAAGCCTTACGTCAGTACAACTACAGTGACCCCCAGGTCAGGGATCTCCTCACATACCTCATTACACAGCACGGACGTACCCCTAGGTGCTCTGAATTTCCATTGTCGGCAACAGCTCACTGGTGACAAGCAGAATGGTGGAACGGGGACTGTGTTTTCCCCTCCACTGGGTACAGCTCTGACCACGCTGTCATTATTCAGCATAGGAACAGGGGTGTGGAAACACAGCTCCGGAGCGAGTCCGTGAGTTTGACGCTGACACCACACAACCTGTAGTAATGCTCCGTAGCATGACGTTCACTTTGCTGTCTGTAATTAATGCCTTTGGATTTTTCCACCAGTGATGCCACATCTTGACCCATCAGGCTCCTGTGCTCTCATATGCCCTTCATTTCAGATGAAATGCCACATACTAGCATCACTGAAGAGGAATTCAAAGTCACAAATGGATGCAGAGGAAGCAGAAATACAGGAGGGGAAAATTTTGTCCCTTATGCCCATGTACAGATTTTATTTAAAGAGAAAAATGGCTAAATATAAACATATATATAGCAAGTAAAGAAATGAAGCTCCTGGTATAAACTCCATCACATGAGTAAAATCCTACAGCTTTTATCAGGGTACCTACTTCCTCACTACTAATAAGAAGCTCTCCTTTCTGACATATGAAAGCTGCAACAAACAACCTACAATTATTATTTAAATCACTGAAAAAAACAGGGTTGTCTTAGAGAAATTCTTTTTCAAAGCTAGCAAGTATTGTCCTGTGAATAAAAAAAAATAATCAGAAAATAGCAATAGAGATTCCTGAGGTGCCAGCCTGTAATGCAAAACTATAGATCACATTAAAGCTTACTGAATTAAAAACCAAACAAAACAAGTCTTGTGAAGCAATGGAAAATATAACTTCACACGTTCCATAAAGAAGTCAGATCTTGTATTACCTCAGGTGTCCTGGATGTGTTTAAACCTTAAACTTATTTTTATCTGTTTAATCATAATAAGCCACCACCACAGGGCATGCTATTTTTGGAGACAGCGAATAGGACAGTGGAGCAAGTGAGTGACAACAAGTAGCAGGTTTTAATAAAACATGATCCTCCCATACGAACGTCAGCTTGGCACGAGGGATGGCATTGTTGTGCACGACAGCCATTAACATGGAGTCATTTTCCTACCTGCTCTATCCTCTGCCTTATTTAAGTCAACAAATCCAAATAATGCAGAATCTCCCCCGGCGGCTGCGCTGCGGAGGGCTAATGGGAAAGGTTCCTCGCTGTAGTGCGATGACAGGACCGTGTGGCAATAATTTAACCGGGGCTCTTGACTAGGTGCCCAGACTAAATGAGTCCCATCCTATCGCTCCAGAACTCCTGGGTTTGGATTTTCTTCATCCCTCCCATATGCAACCCTGGGAACGCCCTGTGTCTCTTGCTCTGCAAACACTTAGGGATGAATTCCCCGGCTGCTGGGAATTAGCGCAGGCATCAGCAGAGCCGCGGTGATTCCCAACACACTGGGGTCTAAGCTTTAGCTCGCTTTTACTTTCAGTCCAAGGGTGGCTGGGCTCAACCTGGTTTACCTTTTATACCAAAGAATCAGAGAGTCAACAGGAATTTTGAGTAGCCCTCACTGAGGCCAACCTTGCCTGGAGCGACCGGGGTTTGGGCTGCGCAGAGGCTGCAGGATCTGCCCCGGGATGATGCAAGCCACATTTGACACACACATACACACACACACGTGTGAGGGTAGGGCTGGGCAACGAACAAATAAACCACATTTTAACCAAAATTATGTGTTTACGTTCCTAAGAGCATCTGTAAGGGAAACAAAACAGACATATTTTATGTTTTACACAAAATTTCCACATGACAGAAGAAGTACGCAAGTGCTACCTAAGGCAGCCAAAACCCAAGATCAGTGCTGCTGGAAGCTTTGTGGGTACCAGTCAGGAAGGAATAGGGAAGAGCACTCACCGCTCTGCTAAAGACACCAGAAATTTGCCCCCGCCATAAGAAATACAGTTACACAAACTGATCTCAGTGATCAGTTTTTCTTCCCAGTTTAGTGCCCAACAGTAAAAATGGTGCGTCAGACCCTGGCGTTCAAAAGTCATGAATCATGCCCTGCAGCATGACCAAGAGTGGACTCAAAACCGAAACAAATGTAAAGCCATTCTGCATTTGCCTACTTTTTTCTAGCCTCTAGACGCCGCTGGTAGTATTTCTTAAACCCTGAACGTAACAGATATGAAACACCCTTTTTCCCTTTTAACACTCATATCTCTGATGCTGTCCCACAAGGTTTGCTGTACCTCGCAACTGCCAGTCAGCCACAGCAGGGGCAACACTTGAGACATGAGGCTCTGAGAGCATCCCACGCCTAGAAGAAGAAGGTTAAAGCCCACCACATGCCCCCAAGGGCTGGCAGCTCCCGCAGCTCACAGGCAGTGAACGGGAGAGGGACAATGCGTCTGGACCATGCTGGACCAAAGTTCAAAGTTCTGAGCCCAACGCTGGAGGATGCTACCTGGGGACCTCTTGCCCTGCCAAAGGAGCAATCCTGTGTGCGTGCACCCAGCCTGGCACTGGCAATTTCTGCCAGCCTTTTGGACTGGGCAATCTTTATCAGGCCAGACCTCTCCACATAACACAAGAAGGGGTTTCTCCACACCCTGGAAAAGTGACAGATTAGCTGTAGAAAAGTATATTTCTGAGTGTACAGAAGGGAAATGGGGAGCAAGAGAGGATCCATAATCTCTACGACTTACTGATTTCAGAGTTTAAAAAAGGCCAAATAAGACTAAATTTCTCTATTGATTATACAATTATTAATCTTTTTAGAAGCTTTTCCAACATTGCACATAATGAGCAATTCATCAAAGCATATTAGGTGCCACAGAAGTTGCATTCAATATAAAGGGGTCATTAAGTTTCTTGTAATTGCACATTACTGAAGCTTTTGTTAGTTCTAAATCAAATCAATGGGATGTGCACGTATGCTCTTTAATTGACTTTATGTAATAATAGTGTGGCCCCTAGTGATCATCTGGAATCCTCCAAAATGAGCCACCTTGCACTGCTGTTTGTAAAAAAAACAGCTCGTGTGCAGCTGGGCATATCAAATAAAGCAAAAAAATAATGAATGGAAGAACAAAAGAAGCACCTTGGGTCACACAGGAGTATTTGCTGAGTGCCCTTCTCTTTCCACGGCAGAGAACGGCCAAGAGACTCAGCTCTTCCACTCAACCAGCTTCAAAGTCTGAGGGACTTCAGTGGGAGTAGCACTGGGCCTCAGCACTAAAGGTGTCCTGGAGATAGGTTAAAACAGGGTTTATCTGATCTTCTGAGCAAGAGGGTGGGTTTTTTTGGTTTTTTAAATGGATCCTACTTGCCCTACTATCATCACAATCATCAACACCTCTTTCCTTTACAGCCTTTTTCATCACCAAACCTCAAAGTGCACGCTGAACGGAAGGGAAAAAAAAAATAATCAATGTTACTGTTCACATCATTCAGCAAAGACGGCATCCAGGCAGGGACAACACTGGGCTGCTGCTGTGTATACAGTCCATGAGGTGCCTGTGGGCTGCTTTGAGGGGTGACCACTGCTGGGCCACGTTCCCACCTAAGCTGTGGTGAAGGCTGAGCTTTGTTTGCAAACCCTTAATTCACGGGGGGTTTTGCTCAGGCAGACAAAACGATGGCCACGAGATGACTCAGTGAGCGGCCACGCGCTGCTTGATGGAAAAGAAAGGCTGGGTGGGGCTAATCAAACTTTTAATGTGTTTGATATGGGAAAAGAAATCCACCTATGAGCCTGCTGGGGGCTAGGCTGGGAAAGGTCATGCTAGCGAGGGGGAAATCCTTAGGTGATGAAACACAGCTGCTAATCTTCAGCAGCGAGCACAGAAGCAGGGCTAGCTCTGGGAATCCACACTGGTGGCTACAAATAGCCTGCCAAAACCAAAAATGATGCAGGCAAATCGTCATGCGATAGATTTGCTTGTGGCACGATGACCTGGCCACTACCACAATGCGAGCTGTACGTAATGCCACAGGATTTTATTTTAACCACGGCAGCATCTGTTGCTGAAGAACGCTGCAGTTCAGTGGGGAATGCACGTCCTCTCCGCCACAGCTCCTTGGAGAAGAGCACCGGCAGCGGTTGGTTTTGCACCACACTAACTCCACCAGATAAAGACCTTTTCATGTCAAAACTCCCATCCAGTTTGGCTGGGGAGGTTTAATCCAAAGGCTGATTTAGTGGAGCCGCACTGGAGACATACCAGTGCAAGCTGGGCCGTGGTGAGGAAACCACCAGCTGGGTGTTATTAGGTGCTCTCCCCGGCACAGAAGACAGAGCTGTGAAAACCACCGTGTCCAGACAGTTGCTGGGCTCCAGTACTCCTTGGATGCTAAAACTGCCTATAGCTAGCATCTCAAATTAGAGCAGCTGGAAGAATACTCTTATTTGTACATGGTCCCAGTGCAACGTAGCTGCAAACATGGTAAAATGTCTTTTCCTCTTTTCCCCTCTCCCACATGCTGTGTTAAGCTGCAGAACGGCTCCTTAGGCTGGACTGACAGAGCAACATCAACAGAAAAAAACACCAGATACGGCTGCAAAAATTCAGTAAGAATCACAGCCGGGCTCCCAGGGAAGAAGAAACCTTCTCCCTTGCAGCTCAGTGCTTGACACAAGAACTGTGCCAAAGCTCAGTGCTCTCCACTAGAGAGGAAATTTATTCTGCCCCAAGAACGAGGCACGGCAAACCTGTGGCCAGCACTAGAGAACTAGGAAAAAGGCACTTGAGAAATGCAGGCGTACAGCACTCATCTCTCAAAACACACTTAAGGACCTGAAATTTTATTCAAAATGTTTGCATTACATTTTCCAAACAACCACTCGCAATATGCGACAGACTTCTTTTCTGCCTCTTTTTGAGTACTTGGGCTCCTAAAACCTCGCTCCTCGATAACTGAGAAACGACAGGGTGCTTCCACAGCCTGGGCTGCGATCTGGCAGCACATCCCAACTCCAGGAGGAATTTTGGCCTGCACTTTGAGAGGTGCTCCCGGCATCAAAATGAGTGGAAGAGCTCTAACAGTAATTCGAGAGTAGCTTTAAACAATTTATTAAGGCTAAGCGAAGAAAACTGGCTGTGTATGTGAGATTCAGTCAGGTCAAGCACCTTTGGAAAATCCACACAACTACACATTGCTCAGAAGGAGAGGCGGCTCCCCGCTCCCCGGGGAGTTCAGCCAGAGCATGCAGACCCCGGGACCTAGCTGTGGGCACGCAGATGTGCAACACCTGGCTCAATCTTCAGAAGCATCCTTGTGAGAGGAGGTAAGAACACGACCCAGCGAGCGTTCCCAGCTCGCACTGAAGACCCTGGGGATGCCACACTTTTCAGGCTGGTGCTTTAGGAACAGTGAAGGACACTTCACTGCTGTGATGAAAGAAAAAAAAGCAAAGTGCAACAAAGGTTTTGGTGAAAGGCTACGCAAGCTGACTGTTGTTTGCTCCACACAACAGCCTTCCTCGTGCACCACACCTTTTGTAAAACACAGTTACATGAAACAAATTATTATCTCCAGTAGCTTCCGTCTACACACATTTCTGAAATACTTTCATTCCAAACTGTTTTGAGAGGAAACATTATAAAGAATGGAAACCTGGCAATTAATCGGATGGAAACCTCTGTTTCCATTTTACGGAATAGGAAAAAAAAAAAAAAAAGAGAGAATTATAAAAAGAATACCCAACATTAACTGCTAAGTAGGGAGATGAAAGATAAGCAGGGGCCGGGGACTGGGAGCACTCGTGCGCTGCATGCATTTACCTGCATTTGGACGCGGTTCTGAAGGGTGGGTCAGACCCGTATTTGCTGTTCTTGTTCAAAACCACATAAACACCTAGTTAGGAACTGAGTTTTGACAGATGAAAATTCTATTTTCTTAAAAACTCACAAAATAAATACCTTGAATTTTTTTTTTTCAAAGTATGGACAAAAGGCTCTTCTGGTCAAGACACAGAGCAAATATTTACAGGTGCTGGGGAGACACCATTTCCTCCCTTTAGGCTTCAACCTAGTGTCTGCCACATAATTTTATCCATTCAGTGATTTTTTTTTTCCAGACATCTGCCAAGAGGAAATAACTTTGCTGTATTGGGAGTCTGGGAATCCTAGAAAACAATCTTAAATCCATAAAATAATTGAAGTGCAGTTTTACTGAGCTGTTCAGTTCGATTCTGATTTTTATTACAATGTCAACAAGAGTTTAATTTGTTTTAAAGTTTAGGTTCTTAAATCTGAGTGATATACGGTAGTTTACAGCTTGCTGGCAACAGCTACTGTGGAAAAAAAAATGGAAAGTGCATATAAAGGCGGTTCTAAGTTTGACATTGTGAAAGCAGGGAGCAGTGCCAAGAGCAGCAAACAGCATGGCTTTCCCAATCCTGGCTGGCTTTAGGGACTGCTTGCTATTGACATCAGTCGCTATGGGATACATTTCCCTGCTCTAACAAATCTCATCTGGAGCCTGTAATTAAAAAAGAAATCTCTCAAAGTGTAATTTCTTTCCCTAAAACATTTACAGATGTTAACTAGATTGCTAACGGTGTGAGATGTCTGTGGGCGGACATCTTCCTCCTTATCTGCTGTGTCAAAGAGGAAGATTTCTTTATTAAAACCAGTTCTAAAGGTAGTATCTTTTCCGTGCGTGTCTTTGTGTATGGGGGTGGTGGTGTCTTTTTTTTTTCTAAACCGCTTGCTGAACTGAAAGGTTTGGAGGTGTTTTTCTCTATCGTTTCTTTTTTTTTTCCTTTTCTTTTAGAAGTCACCTCCAGAGTTAGCCTGATTTAAAAGGTATTCAAAGTGGCTAACAAGGTCTTTGCGTACCAGATTAAGAAGCGTCCCGTCTGAGCTGTAAAATAGTAATAATGGTAACAATAATAATCATAATAATAGCGATAGAAGTTTCTTGCTCTAGTGACTTTCCACCAGCACCTTTGGCTGGCGCCCTTTCCTAAGTGCTGCTAAAAGCATTTATGGAAGCCCGCCGGACGGCTGGGTAAGCCGATCTGCTTCGGGCGCACATCGGACACGAGAGGGGAGAGCGTAAAAAAGGGATGATCTTTCAGAAACACAGCTCCCCGGGGAGGCGAGAGGAGGTTCCTCGGCTCTTGCCTCGCCGACGGCGTGGATGGCCGTGCCCAGCCGAGCGCTCCCCGCCTCGCGTGGCCGTGCCAAGCATCTCCCCGGGACCCCGCAGAAGGGGATGGCTGAAACTCACCCAGACCAGACACAGTTCTCAGCTTGGGCCTTTCCCTCCCCGCCCCGGCCAACATTCCCCCTCTCCATTTTTCCTTTTCCTTTTCTTTCTTTTTTTTTTTTTTTTGTGCAACCAGCTTTGATTGGAGCAAAAGCCTGGGGTAAATCAGAGGAATTTCTAGATTTTTCTGAGCACTGCAAGCTCTCGCTGTTTTCCGGTACCTACTTCCTGCCATATCTAAAATAACAGCAGCTGCAGGAGCCTGATAGAGAAGAGCTCCAGGGGACAAATTCTCACAAATGGGGTGGGAAAGAAAAAAAAAAAAAAAAAGACAGTTATTAGGGAGCTGATAACACCCGGAGCCAACATCAGATTCATTGTTGGAGTCGACAGTACCATAGGCTATGGATGTTGTTGTCAGAAGAAAACAAATCCTGTAAACTGGCCACGGGAATGATAAGTCTCAATGTTCGCTGGGATAACAGAGGTAGCTTTACAGCACTTGTCCTATTGTATGGAGTATCGTGCCTCGATTAGCTAATGTCTCCGAGGGGCAGATAAGCAAGGATGAATGTTCTGCCCTAGAAGCTTTCATGCTTTCTCTTTGTCGTGGCTATCTATGGTGAGCTGCAACAGAAAGCTCCGCACACATAAAGAAGGGCCCTCCTTCAGAGAAAAACATTACAGAAAATGGAAAATTGTTGAAATTATCCCATTTTCCATGGAGAACGCATGGTGCAGTGTTGTCACTGTCTCGTTACAGACCACATGAGAGTATAGCAACTCAAGAGACCTCCAAAATGGCACAAAAGATCCTTACATACCTGTACGACAACCACTCCAGAAGAGAATTTTCTCTTTCCTACTGGCATAAAGGGGGACAGAAACAGGCACGGTGCATTCACCCAAAATATACTTATCCACCATTCAGTGCACAAGAACGTAGGGCTCCTTGAGATGCCTCTAGCCTAGGCCTTGTAACCAACACAAACATTGCTTTAAATATCAGCACACCCAACCAACCAAAGCAAGGGTTCTTAAAACCCTGAAAGTCAGTCACACTACGTGTGCAACACAGACAGTAGTTTGGATTATTGTATGCGCCGTTAACCTTTACACATTAATGTAATATAATCTTTTACAGTTACTTTGGGAACTATAACTTGTGTCTGCAACAACTTTGGGGCCCTTAAATTTTCACCCAGTATTAGATTTTCATTCGCTATTTTTTTTAACATAGGATTTCTTGAAAAAGCATTAAGTGATAGGTTCTCGTGACTCTAAGTTGGAGCCTGATCAAAAGAGCACAGAAGACAACGGAACAATTCCTATTCATTTTAATGCCCTTTGTATCAAGTCCTTATTAAACATGGGCAGATAATGTAAAGGTGGTCTACAAATGCACAAGGTACAGGTGTGATGGCTGGGCAGGAAAGAATCGGCCACTGCACTGTAAACACTCCATTTTGCTCACTATTCCCTAAAGATTATTTGAAATGTTTTAATGTCGATATGCCAGAAAGGCAAGTTGTCTTATTTTGCCTGAATTTTGAAGCATACACAACTTCTCTGATGTCAGCAGACTTACTTCTGGTTCCTACCACCCATAGAGGACAACCACATTTCTGTGTTTACTTCAGTGTGTTGGCTTTAATGCATATCTGTGTAGGTACAGTTTGATCCTAGAGCTCTACCCACTTTCTAGGGAACAGTGGAAAACCATACACAGGGTTTTAGTAGCATGTGGTTTGTCTTTTCTAGATTCTAAACCATTTCTCTAGGCCTAGAAATCCTTGCTTTGCTTGAGCACTGCCAGCTTTTAATTGTTAAAACAAGATGAAGTTCAGCTACTTGGTTCTCCCCATCCCCAAAAAGGGGCTCCTTAAAACACGAATCATCTTTGGTTCACGTCCAGGTAATAACAACTAGAATTACACAAGGTGGCCAAGTTTAGACAGACTAGACAATATTCTAGCCTAAACTCGTAAAACCTAAACTAGTTTAAATGGATTTTTTTTTTAACAAAAGATCACCCTTGACAATATAAAGAAAGCAAATTTGTATTTCTGCGAAAGTAGAAGTAGTTAGAAAATATGAGGTATTGCCTAATCCTGCTTTAAGCAGTGTTATGGCTGTGCCGTATTACACACGCTTATAGACTAGAACATTATGGCAACCCGGTTAAGGAATTTGGGAGTAGGATTGATGAACTTTCCTTTCACACTAGACTAGATCAGATCACAGAAGGAGATCAGTCTGTCACGATTCTCAGCTTTTGTTCAAGAAAGGCGAGCACGGCAAAGGTCAGAGACAGACTAAAGAGCAGCACTGCAATTATTTACTGACATGAGACTGGAAAGAATATCACATAGCTACATGGAGCACAACTTGGACTTTAGACACATAGGAAAGAATGGTTCATTTTATGCCACTAATCATAGCCAAGGATTAAGATATTTTGGAAAAGCCCTATTATTTCTCATTCTGAAAACCAGGGTTTCATTACGGGTAAATCATGAAATTTATGAAGTCCATTCATACAAATTAATTTCCTTTCCTGATTTCCATTGGCATGTGAGATATAGATACATAGTATAAATAAATGTCTCTAAAGGAAAAGAAAAAGATAGACAGAAATGTCTGCTTGTACTTAAAAGTGGGGTAATCTCAAGTAAGGACACAGCTAAAAGAATCAGCTGCAGCCAGCACATTCATTCTTAAAAAAATGGGTTCAAGGTCTGAACAGGTAAAAATCAGTGCAGCTGCACTACATCTACATGGATCTATGCTGACTTACCCTAGTTGTCTGTATCAAGAATAACCAAAGGTAAGTTCTCCTACTCCAAGATTTTAATTTTGCAGCAGCAATGTAAAAACTAGACGTCCTTTCCATGTTATGAGAAACATTCTCATTTAAACATCTTAAAAGAAGAATTCTTGCAAACATTTTAGTGTATCAAGTGTGGGGTTTTCCCCCTGCAGTGGTGCTTCCCCTCAATGAAAGTTTCTCATATGAAATTTAAATCTGTCTTCAGACAACTATCTGAAGGCTGACATTTTTCAGGCACAGGGAGGCGGTGGCCCCCATTGCTCAGGGGACCATGCACAACAGAAAGCATGATACAGCCTCATTTGGTGTCACCAGCATCTGCCAGCTCCTCCCTGAAACAAGGTTTTAACTGGCAGCAGAGAAATTACGTTGGTTGTTGCAGAAATCTAGATTTCATCATCAGAAAAACCATAAATAGAGCCACTGAAACACCAGGTATACGGCTGACTGACCAAACATTTTTAGGGTCACGACTCACACGATCAGTCACAAGCAGTCCTGTCTCCTACCACCTTCCTAATTAAAATAATAAGAAAAAGACAACAAGTTTGCTTCAGATTTCAAAAGCAGATTATTTTCTTTTTCTTCTGAAAATTCAACCAAAGAAATGGCCCATCCATTTGTAGATTTCTTGGAAGGAAATCTGGCATCTCTACCAAAAGTCTGCTCACTCTTCATACTCTCCTCTGTGCTGAGTGCTTGAACCCAAAATATTCTTTATAATAATAAAGCCTATCCCACTGCTAGCCAATTGTACTGTTATACAAGGGCAGCCCCTCTTCCAGTAGAAGAGTTCACTGGGGCAGAAGGTGCAGTCAGCAGGGCAGAGACTCTGGCACTAGATCTTAACAATCAATGAAAAAACGATCTTACAGAAACATTTGCATTTTGGTCCTTCTCTGGTTTAAGATGGTGATATCCCCCATAAAATTCTACAGAAGGGAAGGCTTTATAAAGAAGTTTTCTTTTTCAGTTGAGCAGATGATTATTTTTTTTTTTAAAGTATCTGAGTGATTTTGGTCTGGAAACACTTACAAATTTTTGATGAGACACCACTCAGTCCAGGTGCTTTTCCCAAGTTAATATTAAATATAGCTTTGGAAACTTCAGCAGATGTTCTAATTTCTTCTAGTTCAAATTTTTTTTTGCTACTGCTCTGCCTTTATTTAAATAGCTGACTCTAATTGATTCTTTAATACAGTGATTCATAATGTGTTGTGAATCTTCTGTTAATTTACTTGCGACTCTGTTATTATTTCCCTCAATTTAACACATCCTGTTTTAGAACATCCATCGAGGTTGATGGAAAAATTTTTCATGGCATTTGGATAATATCCTAAATGTAATTCGAATGCCATCATCTGAAAGTTGCAAAGTAAGGGGATTTCCTGTTTTATTCTTCAATCATATAAACTTGAAAAGCTTACAGATCCTTATTCACTCTAGCAGTATTTTTTCTGGGTAATTTCTAATTGGTGAAGAGCCAAATGACAGTATTTTTCTGATTTTTCTCATTTTTATTGAATGCCCTGTTACACTGCAAAGAGAGGGCTTAACAGTGGTATGAAAATTTCTCACTAAGTTCAGGTGATGTGACTGTATTTACTCAAAGAGCGCTTGCCACCCCCGTCTTTTCTACCATGTTTCTGGTGGGGTTTTTGGGCTCCCTACAGGAGCTCCCTCCACCCAGTGGTAGCGCTGAAACCCTTTCCTCCCTCCTTAGAAAACCTGGCAACAGAGCATGGAAATAACTCCCAGGGTTATTTGAGGGTCCTGCGCCAGCAGAGCCGGGCCACCGAAACCTCCTACCTCCAGGCAGCGCAGCCATCTCGCTGCAGATCAACACAGACAAACAGACGGGCTCCTCGGACTCCAGCTCACTTCTCAGATACACGCTCTCCTCAGATATATATAAGTTTAATGAGCACATTGCTTATTTTATCATCTCCCCTCATTTCTCTCTATACTTAAATCATTTTGGGACGAAGCGGAGGTATTCTTTAGATGCACTTTTCCATAGCAGTCAAATCCTGGGTTTTTACTAGTCATTTGTACCATTTCAGTTTTAGAGAAACTCCTCTCTCACACCCACACTCACCCTTTGCCCTCTTCTTCCAAAATTCATCTTTGTTCATCTGTTGTTTTTTTTTTTTTTATGGGCATGTTATATTTAACCTTCCTCTCATTTCCCTTTTTCTCAAGCCTTGTTTCACTCTAATTATACCACCAGGTAGTTTCAGAGCCATATTCTAAGTCTGAAACTTTAAAATGCTTGCTAACAGTGGTACAGCATCATGAGAAAGCTTCTATTTCTTTAGTACGCTGCCCAAATAGAATAAATGTATATAGAATCACAGAATGATAGAATGGTTGGGGCTGGAAGGGACCACAAAGATCATCCAGTTCCAACCCCCTGCCATGGGCAGGGACACCTCCCACCAGACCAGGTTGCTCAAAGCCCCATCCAGCCTGGCCTTGAACCCCTCCAGGGATGGGGCAGCCACAGCTTCTCTGGGCAACCTGGTCCTGTGTCTCACCACCCTCACAGTAAGGAATTTTTATACACACTTGCTTGCACTTCTCACAAAGGATGCCGATCCCCCAGCTGTGCTGAATCCTTCCCAGGGAGCAGCCCCACGCAGAGCCTCTCCTTCAACTGGAGGTTCTGGAGTCCTGTCACGCAGATCTGCCTCTGAGGGTTGCAGCTATCTCCAGACTTGTAAACTAAAATAGTGTAAGAAGATGCTTTCACATTAGCACGTCCTTCCAGCAAATCTCTCCTAGACTTTGGTACTGCTGGTTCCTCCTTAAGACTTTACCATTGAAATAGTGTGAAATATCTGGAATACTGGATTGCAAAAATGTTAAGTCTAAACCCTCTGCAAAGAAGACAGTCACCTGTATCTACTATACTATACTATACTACACTGCACTACAATACACTACAAAATATGCTGAATAGGGCAGAAACCAGCACTTTTTTCTGGCAACAATGGAGGTTTGCACGTTCCTACCAAGTGGTGATCTGACAGAGCACGTCCAATTGTGAGTCTACGGTTTAAACAGACTGCAGAGGTGCTTGTCTGGCCTGTGAAGGTCCAGCCTGGATTTCTGGAAACGGAGAATTCCTGAAAAGTTCTCTGAAGCAGCCATTGCTGCCATGCATGTCCACTGATGCAAAAAGCACAGTCTCCCTGTGGCTGATGGCACTTTCTGCCCTGGAATCAATTTTGCTTCTTTTTCTTTTGCAATGAGGTTTTTCCTCATCCTGACATATTCTCTCTGTGGAAGAAAAAAATAAGCAAAAAACCCCCAAGAACTCTTTCAAAGTTACCTGGAAAATCAGGGACTGAATACAGCAACCATCTCCATCACTGGCGGTTCTTCCAGGGTCCCCTTTCAAAAAGACTTTGTGCAGTGCCCAAGTGAGGCACATCTAATTACCAATCCAGAGCCTGGACTCGTATCTTTCAGCAAAACTTGAATTTGTGTTGCATCAATTCTAGCAACTTCAGGAAGTTCTAGCCTTTGACTGTTAGGGCCCAAGGGACAGCTCTGTATCATCTTGAACAACGGTTATCAATTAGTGGGGCAGGGAAATTTTTCAGAAGAAAGCAAGCAAACAAGAGTGCGCGTAATTGAAAAACATCAGGACCTCTTTCTATATGAAAATTTCACAGTCACTTTAGATTGAGAAACACAGTTAAACCTCCCAGTATTACATACTCTGTATGACCCAGAGACATACTTTTATAAGGACAAGATGCCTGGAGCATTGTGGAACACAGAGTTATAGAATCATAGAATGGTTAGATTTGGAAGGGACCTTAAAGACCATCTAGTTCCAACAACCCTGCCATGAGCAGGGATACCCTCCACTAGAGCAGGTTGCTCAAAGCCCCATCCAGCCTGGCCTTGAAGGAAGGTTATCACCTTATGGTGATGGTTATGAAATGAAACAAATCTTCAGCCCTAGCTTCCACAGAAATCTAACACCAAGAGCAATCTGGACAGCACAGCGCAAAGAGTCAAATCTTTCTTCTGCACTCTCTTATGGCTGCAGAAAGGCCAAAATTAAGTAGAAAACCCATGCTTTAGTTGTGCAAAGGCAAGGAAAGTGAGGAATGTTCTTGTGTATACATGATGCTTGGATAACATGAGCTATAGCTACATCAGGGCCAAAGAATTTAATCCACTAATTATGGACTTTGATAGCCTGTAGCATTGCTTTTCAAGACTGTTCAAGCGCCTGTATTGCAATTCATATGCTCAGGGAAAATACACTTTGGGGATTTTGACACACTTGCAGCACCATCTCACGTCGCTTTCTGATACTTGTCTTGCAGTAGCCTTCAAGGTGTGCAAAATATAGAATATTTACCAACACAGCGAAGCCTGTAGAGCAGGCAGAGGGCTGGTCCAGCTCCCTGGTTTGCAGACAAACCCAGCCAGGCTGGCCAACAAGGAACAGGACCAGGGTTTTCCTACTGCATTTCTTACTCGCCGATTGTTGCCAAGTATTTTCAACGTCCAGACTTTGCAGGCTTCCTCAGTGACACAGGAGGAGGGGAACGTTTCGAGGGTCTGCTTTTTTTCATAAGCTTCCTCCTAGACTGGAGATAAGCCTGGTGTGGAAAGCCGGTGCCCTCTTTGGTTGCAATCAGCATCAGATCCTCTGAAAGGAGGAAAGAGCAGGAGCCAGGTTATCAAGCAGCCCGCTCTCGACGGCGATGGTCAAGCCGCTATCAGGCCCATGACCCAGTCCCCCTGTTGTCCGGCAGACGTGGATTAAACAATCAGCTGCACCACACAGAAATCTGCTAGAAAAGACTCCCTCTCTGCCTGTCTATCAGCGACCAGACTTCAATGAATGCAGCTATTATGCGTTTTAACTACCAGCCATACGCTTGGTCCCGTTCCCAACGAACCCAAAGGGAACGGTGTTATTGACTTAAGTGGGAGCAGAGGCAGGCCCTTCGTTGCTCTGTGATCTAGCAACACTAGAGCTTGCTAGCCCTTCGCCAAGAGCACCGTACGTGAAGTCAGGGAGTTTACTCATGAGAGTGCTTCCCCTGACACGTATGTGTTTGCTGGGCTGAGCTGGCAGCTTGTTTCAGCCCAGCTCTGCCCAGACGCAGCAGGGGTCTGCGCGATACTCTCCTCCTTGGAGAAGAGGGGTTCTTCTACAACAACTTCCCCACAAGCGTTTTGCCAGCATGGGTTGAGGGACACGAGAGCATGGAGGCCGTACACGAGCCCACACCTGACCAGTTAACTCCGCACAGCTCAGCAAAAACGTTTCAAACAAACAACATATTCCTAAAATGAATCGCATCGGAACAAAGCTTCCTCATGAAGTTTGTGCTTCTGCGAGCCACGTATTTTCCTTGGCACTCCTCCAGGCTTAAAAGCAGATGTAAATGTTACCAAGGCAAAGATACAGCAACTTCTTCTCCCCCGATCGCCAAGGAAAACTTACAGAAAATAACACACAAAACCTTTACCATTTGAAACAGCGATGCCAACAGCCATTACTATGGAAATAGGAGAATGAATCAGGGATGGGAGTGAGAAGCAACTTCTTCCCCAGCTAATTGCACAGCAGGGCTGCAGCGTGAAGCTGGCTCTTAGCTGAGAAGAGGGGGTGCCACGTGGCTTCAGCTGAACACTTAATGACTCAAAATGTTTAAGGCGAAGGTGTGCGTGCAGATGCACATCAAGCAAATGCTGGGTTTTCAACACTAAAAATACTCTGGAGTATCAAAACATTGCAAAGCACTGCCTGCTGATTTCCGCAGCTTTCCCCTCGCTTGGCCGGCCTCCTGGTCCCTCCACCAGTGTCTGCCATCACTGAATGAGGCTGGAGGCACTCAGGACTTCTCTGAAGGCACAAGACACTTCCTTGGAAGCCTGAGACTTAAGGACCTCCCTGGAAATCTAAATGCTGATGTTAAAAGAAAGCAAGGTTCACTGCTAGGTTTCACAGCATACTGCAGCTAAGACGTAGGCTAGTCTGCTTTGTGGGCAATCGCACACCTGGGACTTGGAGAAAACCAGGAGTGACACCTAGTCTGGCTGGCGGCTCTTCTGTGGGCTTTCTCCTGGTGAGCCTCCAGGGAGACCCAATTCAGCAAACCTGCTAAAAGCAGCAAAACCCAATCCCGCGGGTGCGTGGTTTCGTGTAACAGGATACCCCTCAAACCCAGACGTGCGACTCCACCGAAGGTCTGACTCGAAGGCATTACTTCAGTCCTCCCTTACTCATCGCGCACAGCCCAAGCCCCAAATGTTAACGACTCAGCATGTTTTATCACAGTAGCATGTACACTTTCAATCATCATTAGAGACGAGGAGGGTCTAGGCTCAGGCACCAGGCCAGATTAAGTAAAACTTTCCATGAGGAAAGCTATTTGTTTTCTCCCAGAGCTGCGAGGCTTGGCCAAGAGGGAGGGAGGGAAAAGCTTGCCCAAGCCAGACCGAAGTGTAGACAGTGTTACTGGACTTTGCAGACTACCTGCGTGTTGTTCTAATGACATCTGGACTACTGGAAATCACCGAGAGCACTCAGGAGTTTTCAAAGGCATAATTGTGGCAGCAGCAGACTAAACTTAATGCCTCGAGAGCCAATCGCTTTAATCACGAAGCTGAGATGTATGAAAAAGGATACATTTCAGCAAAAGAGTAATTCTGTCTGCTATGGTTCCTGTTCAAATAAACTATATCACCAAACCACGTGCATTTGAAGAATATAGAGGAGTGAAAAAAAAGAACATATGGTATAGAGGCAAAAAACTTTCATATATACTGTATAGGAGATATATGGACTTGTCAGACATCTAACAGTTCAACACTGTAAGCAATTCATGGGAATGACATTAGCAATAGCTCATATTACATCCAGGAGTTACAGCTTTTACTGCAAAAGTTATTTTTAAAAGAGCCATGTTTAAAATGAAATGGCTGGCAGGGCTGCAGCTTTCAGTAACACTTTACCTGTGGTTTTCCCACTTTTACATACTTATTGGGGGCTTAATGCTCCCAATTTACCTTTTCAGAGTAAAATAAAAGTCGCAATGAGTGCATTCATTGGCACGGGGCTATAAAACTCACAGCTGTGCAAAGACAATCACAAGAACAAAAGCCTCCTTGTTTTAAAAAAGATGATGATGTGGTTCTGATACTCTCTGTTAGCCACATATCTAAACATCAGACACCTTCGTTTATGGCCTATGTATTTTCATCTTACTACACGAAGATTTATAGATCAGATCAAGTCAAGATCAGGACAGAGACCTTTACAAAAGCGTCCGTGTGGAGATGAGGAGGCTGAATTAATATACAAAACTTCAGACAAGAGATCTGTCTTTCAGATATTGTTATTCCAGTTCTGGCTCCTACACAGGACTCAGGGCATTCTGGAAAACAGTTTTTTCAACAGCGGGTGGGACCCTGGCCCCACTGCTGGCAATGGGAGCGTGCCACCGGTTCCAACGTGGCTGGGACTGCATCTCCAAAGTTGAGATTAGAACCCAGGCAAAGCTCATAGAAGCTGAGATGATCTTCAGCTTCAGCACTCAAGCATGCCTTGATTAAAGAATCCTCTGGGATGCTGCTTTGCTTTCAATTAAAAACTGCTTTTGTAAATTTCTGTGCACTAATATAACAAATGGGATCCCAGCATGTACAATACACCTTGGAATCTGCTGAGAACATGTGTCATGCATTTTTCCCTGTTGGTAACAATGTGTTTCCCCCTTGCTTTTTTGAAATAGCTTCATTTTCATCTGTAATGAAAATTACTTTCTTTGATGTTTCTAACGGCAGGAAATAATTTCAGAACCGGGTGTCATTCTGCTGCAGGTAAAAAATGTAATAGCTTGTGGGAGTGCCAGTTACAACCTGAAAAATGTTTCTTGGGATTAGCATGCCTAATTGAACTCTCTCCATCCTGGTGAAATAAAAGATTTGGAGCTCAGTTCTGTGTTCCACCCAGGCTACATCAGATCCAGGAAAGGGAAATAGGGATAAGGAAGGTGATTTCAAGTCACCTTTAGCATCTCCTGTTGTGAGCCTGGCCAGTTCCCAGCTGCCTGAACATCCTGAAAGCTGTGTGAACTTACACTCCGCCGCCTCTGGCTTGGGGTTTGTTCTACCACTAAGCAAAGCAGTTAAAATTCAGAAAAATTATTCGAGTTGCCCTGGTTAACAGAAAAACAGCAGGATTAGTTCAGGAGCAAACTAGCACAGCTTTTGACCCAAATCCTAGTTAGAAGGTTGGAGAGAGGAGCACATTCAAAAGCAAGATACAAATTAGGTAAATTTTCACATCCCCTTGAGAGAATGACTGGTTCAAGGGACTAGGAAGAGTTCTCATCAGCTTCTAGCTTCCCCTAACTGGCCATTTTGTTGCTACTTCGTACCTCAAAGGGCTGTAGAGACTCACCAATCCCCAAATAAATGTTTTCTCTCGAAAGCAATTACTGCATGGACTTGTACTGAAGAGGTCCCTCAAGCCTGCCTTAGCATCAGCTCCACCACCCTAGCACCCTGCAGTACTCCCACGTCAGATCTGACAGGGGAATGTCACGTAACCTTCACTGTCTGGGGTGGCACAGGCCCATGGAGCCAGCATTAGTCCTGGCATGGTCTGCCGGGGTGTCCCAGCGCCCCGCAAGAGCTGCGAGAGCTTCTGGTAGGGAGGACAGGGGACACTCCCTCCCCTGCTGCAAAGGGCCACGGGCTCCTGCAGAGGACCAGAACCAGGCATAAATGTCACATACCAACCGCTTTTAATCAAATCTTGCTGTGAAAGCAGCAAAGGGAATCAGCCATAATCTTTGTTAGGAGGCTGAACTCAGAATTATTCGAAACGAATGCTGGTATACGAACCAGATACCTTTTAATATCAAGAGCACAGCTATAATATATCAGGTATCACTTTACGGAGTGAGTTTTAAATATGTTATACATGTTGAATCATATATTCACATACTGAAATGGACAGCATATTTAATGAGTAGCCCAGCTGGCTACTGTAGATTTTGATTTAAAACGAGATTGCCAAGACCAAAACTTATTTGCCAAAATGGAAGTCTCTTCGGGTGCTCCCTTTATATCACTTCAGCTGCCCACCATTACTGAAGCAGAAAAATGACATATACAGGATATATATTTATATAAACTCACTGACTGTTTTTTCCATCTATACTCCGCACTATAGATGGTCTATATTTGGAGATACTCCAGACCAAAAGGAATGAATATTACTTTGATCCCATAAGTTGAAACCAAAAAAATTCTGTTTATACCTGGTCCAATATACATATATTATATACATAAATCAAACCTCCCCAAAGTGGTAAACAAGCAACCAAAATATTACCAAATATAATCTGGCACAATCAGTTAGATATTTTATTTGTCTGCTAGTTGCGTAAGTATGTTAGATGCCTATACCTCACACCTCATAAGTACTTTCAGATAAAACTGGAGGTATTTATAGCTACAAGACGCTGTGAATGTACACTTTTTTAATGGAGTGATGTTTTGAGAATTTGATTTCTAATGTTGTTAAAATATTTCATTAGTTTTTAATTACATTAGGGATGATGGAAAGAGTGGGTATACTTAGAGTAGCAGACAAGGAAAGCTGTCAAGTATATCTGACCTCTCTGGCTTTCATATTGTTCACAGGTGCAAAGATTGAAAAAATACTGAAAAAAAGTTTAAATCATGCTGTATGAGGGATCTGAACTGAATCAGTGAGACAACAAATTATAAAGAGGTAGAGCAGCAGTCTATTCTAAAAAAAAAAAAAACTTAAAAAAAGAGTCCTTACTTATAGGTATGATTTGATATTCTAGTGGTCATATTTGATATTCTATGGTCATAAAGGACAGATATCCCACCCATTCCTCAAGGAAACAAGGAACACACTTCAAGATGGATATCACACTAACAAGAAACAATGGCAATGAATTAAAAGCTCCTATTCCAAAAAAATACCCAAGCACATGAAAAATGAGTTGCTCCTATTCGGTATGAACCACTCTGCAAAATCCATTCTCCCTTATTCCACAGTTTCAGCCAGCGGTCTGAATGGAACGGCACCAGGCACAAAGGCACTGCATATGGGAAGTGCTTTGCCTTTTCAGAGCACATCTCGGTGAACATCACCTACAAGGACACCAGGCACAATTACTGGTGGTTTCCAGGCAGTCACCATAGTGGCCAAAATGCCCTTTGAGACCATGCGAGGCAGCCCAGATGTCATCATTCCATAACTAATACGTTGGCACCAGAAGGGGACTTTTTACTGAGACAAGATGAGTTGATTAGATAGTTGCTGGGGAGGATAAGATGACATCAGATGTGGCTTCAAGTCACACTTACTCTGGCCTATGGGTGGGCTGCTGCCACCCAAGACAGTCCCACTGCAGTCCTGACCTGCAGCAAGAGGCTTCCTGCCCCTCTCGTGGGCTGGACCCAGCTATTGGACCCAGGGGATGTGGTTCCATAAACTGACCCAGCGGAAAACTATGTGGGTTTTGCTATTTTTGGCAGGTTAATTTTCCATTAGCCTGCTCCGCCACTCCATAATCAATTGATATGACTCAAAGGAAGCAGCAAGAACATGTGGCTAAGGGCAAGATGGATTGAGGCCACCCTTTCCATGGGAGCCTGCAGTTACATCAGATTAAATGTAACGTGAAACCAATGCCTGCACTGGTGGTGGTAAGGTTGCCTCCATGAAATGCATATAGAGGAGACCTAAATAGGCTTCCAGCCTGACTCACAGCTTCGTGCTCCTGTGCTGTGTGTCTGAAGCATGCCGGGGCTCTGCATGGTTTGAACAGAGCGTCTTGGCCAGCACAAGTCCCACAAGACTTGCTTCCTGCCTTTAGCTCCTCTGCCACATACTTTCTCTCTCGGCTGCTCAAATATTGAGATAAATAAAAAGACAGTAGTAGTCCACTCCTTAAGAGTGGATGTCCCTTTCTTCAGGCAGTGAGATAAGGTATAGACAGGAAAGGGAAGCTCTCAAGGGCTGGCTCCATCAGTGTGACCCCTGAGACAAATCTAAATATCAGTTTAGACATAGAAAAGGGACTTCCTCTGGTTACCATTTCTAATTACCACCCTTAGAGGGTACTGGTGCTGTTTAATATTTTGGAACAACCTAAGTTATATTGTTACCATAACTGTTATGTCTACGAATTCTTTCTTGGTCTATAGTTCTTGTGGTCAGCCACAGAACAATTTTCAGAGCTTGCTGGATGCCAAAGGAAAGCATATCTGCATTTGGCTAGCTGAAGAGATCTTCAAAGTCAACTTTAAGTATCAGTGCAGATGTACATGGTGGCTTCTACAATTACTTCCGATTATCTGTCAGAGGACTGGTGTGCATGTGTGTCCAGAAGAAGGGATGGAAGAGAGATGGGGGTAAAGACTAAACCACTTATGCTTTGTCAGAGAGAATGAGCATTGCTGAAAAAATTAAAACCTCTCTCTCGGACCACATGGTAGCAGAGTTCCTCTGCTCCTCCAGGAAAAATCTGAAGTAAATGCAGCTAAGGAGTTTCACCCTTCATCCCTAAGATGTAGTCCCATCTCTCCAGCAAAGATCAGCCAAAGGCAACTTCATGGTGCTGTGGCTGATGGATTTTGGAGAGGTAGAGCAGAAAGACTGCCCATTTCTTGTGTTTTTCTATGAAGACAGCTATAGACTAGGTTTAGATTTTATTCTGTATTCTCTTCCTTCCACTGAGAACTTCTGGTTTCTCTCAAAAACAAAATTTGGGCATGGCTTTTTGTTTTGGTTGGTGTTCATTTCTTGCTTGGTTTGTTGAAATCTTGCTCCTTACATCAATGTGGTGAAAATGCATGCTATATGAAGAAAACCTTGTCCCAAAAGATGTGTTGTGCAAAACTTTAGTGAACTGAACTCCTAATTAGGAAAAATTCCTTAGACCTGTCTATCATGTAACCAATAATAACTTCTGTTAAGAAAAATCATTTTCCTAGAGTTGAAAAGCAAAAGGCTGCTACTCCAGCTCCAAAACATTCATTTGTAATCCTAATTCAGCAAGTATCGTGCTGTTTAAAATAGAATGACTAAATGTCCTTTTTTTTAAAAAACAGTGCAATGAATTGTCTTTAAATTCTCCCTGAAAGACAATCACATTCAGATGTTCCTTGGCACCAATTAGTTTCAATGCAGCATTTCAAAGGCGTTTCTTGTTCAAATAGCATGATATGTTACATAAAGTTATGTGGCTATTGGAAGGGAACTCACGTACTGCATTAAGGTGAGGGTCCAGAATACTACTGGGATACTTAGCAGCAAGTGCTAAATCACAGTTCAGGGAGGTCACATAATCAAATTCCAGATTATCCCTTTTATTACGTGCAACTAATAAATCTTTGGAAACTAGAGTCTGACAAGTTCATCACAGCATTTTAGCTTTTCAGTGGTGCGTGTAGAATACATATACGTATAGAATCTTACAAAAGGAAAAAAAAAAAAAGCAGCAGCAAGCCCACTGTAAGAATGGAAGAAAAAGTAGCCTTAATGTCAGATGCCACCAGACTGAAAAGTTACACTGACAGATGTGCCCGCATTTTTAATTTGAACCTCCTCAACTGAAGTAGAGAAGTTTATCATTTAGTTCCAGTGAACAGATTTGCACATCAGACGTTTCACTACATTATGGATGGGACCATGTTAAATATGTGTTCACTGCAGTTCCATGGGTCACTGGCACGGGCATAAGCCAAGACCATACGGTTAAGATTATTGCAACATAGCTATCGATCATGCAGCTAGCTCTACAGTAACTAACAGCATTTAATGCTTAGATAACATAGTTTCATTATCGCAAATGAAATTAAAGAGACCTTTCCTGTATAGAGACAATCCAAGCAGAAGTCCGCACCATTCCACCAGGCTGTTAATTGAACTTTTTTCCACCACGATTCAAAAGAAGGAGGGGGTTAAGGGAACTCACTGATATAGCAACATGGTTGAACACAAACCTATGCTGCAGAAGACTTACCATCATCCAGGTACATCTGGTCCAATTCCTCAGGTTCTCGCTTGATCGTTACAGGAATAGGGGCCAAATTATGATTACTTTCCTCATGCAACTCTGGCAATGACAGTGGTTGGGTTGTTGGAGACTCATTTCTGTGAACCTTCGGTAGCTGCTGCTGCTGTTGACCCATTATGGATGAGTGAGTTGGACTGCAGGACTGCAAATAGGTTGGCTCTTGGGTAACAGATGGAACTGGAGAAGAGGGACTGTTGGGATAGAGTGTTTGTTGATAACCAAGGGGACAGCTACTGCTCAGATGTTGACTCACCTGCGGCTGCAGCATGATGTGAGATGATTGCTCGGGGGAGCTTGGGTGCACAACTATAGACCTTGGCACTTCCTGTATGGTGGGGACACCTCCAGCGGGCTGCTGAAGTCCGAGGTGACTGTGGCCCGGGTTGGGGATGCACTTGTAAGGAGAGGACGAAAGGTCATGCAGCTTGGGGCTTGCGTTGGGAGAAGGTGACATCACGGCGTTCCTCTGCTGACAGGAGGCAAAGCCAGCCACGAGGCACGAACCGGGATCAGGGGGCATCATGATCTGCTGGCTGTAGTATGGTTTAGAGAGAGGGCTTAAGCCTTGGTTCATTGGTCCACAGGTTTGAGCAGGCTCATAGTCATCTGTGGGTTCTGTTTTTATAATTGGAACTGTTAAAAGAAAAAAGTTTTACATAAACATGAGTTGCGTATTGGTATGATCAAGTTGGCTTGTGGCTAGGATACCCTTTGCAAAACAAACAACCTCTTGAATAAGACTCTGTGTGTCTTTTGCCTAGTTCTCCCACCCTATAAAAAAAAAATGAATGAGTCATCAGCACAAGAAAGTCACAGCTGGTTCTAATATTGAAAAGGACTATTTTTTTTGGACTCTCCTCCAGCACTAATGTGCTATAAAAATCTATTTGCAAATAGCTGTGCTTCAGTGGAAGCTCTGGACCCAAGGGCTCCATGGATTTGTAGTAATCAAAGCAAGAATTTTAACTTGGATATACTACTGCATTTCTACGGCTACTGATGGCCCATTTGATAAATGTCTGAGCATTCGGTAAACTGGAGCATAATAAGGTAGAGATGGGGCTTTCAGAGTTCAGTGAAAGTAAAATTGCAAAGATACACGACAAACTACTATGTACAAGAAGTTTTCAATTATAAGGGTATTTTTGAAAGAGTAGGATTGGATTTATTTAGTTTTTACATGATTGTTTAATCTTACTAACCAGAGAATGGGTGTAAAATATTCAGTAAATTGCATCCAACTCTCAGTGATTCTAAGCCGGATTCAAACTGCCAATGCCAGCTCCTAACAAATGTTAACTCAGTGTCTGGCTACCAAGAAAAACTGACTCCTATTCTAGACCTCTGCTTGCTCTACCCATTGTCCCAAGAGGCTCTAATTGAGCTGTCAAGCCCTGTCTCTAAACACCACCAGCACATGGACAGAATGACCGTCTATGAGCATCAGCTCAGCCACAACAAATATGGAGCTGCTTTCTCAAATCAGAGAAGACATCCTTCCTCAAATCAAAGTGTCTTTTTCACATTGCCATCTCTCTCAAATCAGAGAGCAGCACCTTTGCTGCTTCCCCTGCAACGTATGCAGTGCATAGGTAAAAGACACCCGCTTTCTCTATCAGGAAAATGATAAAAAGCTAGTCTGTAGATTTATTTTTTCTAGCCAGATGCAACTCTAATACATACAAAAATTGAGTATGGACGCATAGTGGCATTTATCTTTTTTCCCAAAAAGAGATCCAGAGAACAGCTGTCACTTGGAGGTGCTGTTGGAAATTTACGGTGATACCAGGGAATATCTTTCAGAATATTAGAATAAACAACCCATTGTGGCACAAAGTTATTAATGAAACATCTTTGCACAACTCACCTAAGAGCACATGCATGTTGCATGTCTCTGACTGTATTTTTATTTACACGTTTTATGAACACATTCTCCAGCCATTTACTACATTTGTGTATGAGTCTTTTGAACCCCTAAAAATGCACATGTGTGCATATGTACACATAAAACCACTTTTAACACTCAAATTTTGCTGCTGGTGAATGCACTTCACTACCCTTGTTTTACAGCTCCCTAGCCTCTTGTTAACTTTGCTCCTTTTATGTTCTTTTACATATAGATGCTTGCAACACTTGTTTCAAGATTTCTAGCACCCCTAGTAAAAACATGTCTATATATGTAACAGATGCACAGGTGTTGCTCAAGACGAATGTGCTAAGGATAATGGACTGTCACTGGATTCCTCATAATCTTATTTTCACCTGCTCGTGTGTTGCACACTGGCTAGGAGGGCTACCAAGGCACTTGGTGGCAGAGAAGCAGATTCCAGGCTCAGTGACAGCTGTATTAAAACAGGATCACACCCTTTATGAAAATGCAAGACCAAAGAAACGCACCTAGACAAACATAGCAGCTCAGATATTGTAAGAAAATACCTTTAACAAGTTCCTGAGCTAGCAAATATTCTCACATGTTTTATATTAGCTTCACTGTACTAGCACTAACCACAGCACAGCTGGAAATATGATGGTTGTTGAACACTGAATTTTCCCAATATATCACTGTTATAGAAACACCTGTGCTAAATAATTCCAAGCTCAACCACTGGCAATTCAACTCCAATAAACCCTGGAGTTGTCTGACTTGTTATAACCTAGGTAAGGGTTATAGCCCTGGTGTCAGGCAGGCTGGAGGCTTTAAAGAAGGCAAGGCTCCTGATCTTGAGCTGATTTTTCGTTGTAGCTCTTCTACGGCACGTCTTTGCCACTCGGTTTAC
Source organism: Tringa tobata (assembly GCA_033628505.1). Taxonomy (NCBI): domain Eukaryota; kingdom Metazoa; phylum Chordata; class Aves; order Charadriiformes; family Scolopacidae; genus Tringa; species Tringa tobata. Next base: position 2,540,454 of record JAHREE010000207.1, read on the forward strand.
CAGGCATTTTTCTGTCACTTCACTTTGAATTTTTTCTTTATAAAAGAGATGCCATGGGGTCTACTTGGAGGCCTGATTACTGGGAATCTGATTTCACTTGTTGCTACACTGAAATACACCTGCTGCAGCCAACAGAGGATACCCAGTTAAGTTCTACTCTGCGCTGGGCGAAGGACTGATGGGCAGAAGGGACTCTATTCCAGACTTGTTAGTCTAAAAACTCTCGTGGAGATGGTGACAGCAACCAAGGATGCTCCCAGCTGCCCATAAATTCAGAGTTCAGAGGGAAAATAGAGATGGGTGTTAATTACAGGGCCAGTCAGGGTAAGTCACAGCAGCTTGTTTGCTGATGGCAGGTTGCTAGCCACAGAGGGAAACAAGAAGGAGGGATATGAGATTAATGGACCTCCATTTTACTTGACAATTATTTACATTGCCCCCTTGTATTGCTCTGAATTGATGCTCCAGAGCACCAGTTATTTCATGTAATGGGAAACAAATTGTCTTTAAATGGACAGATATTACCTGTATGTAGGCTTAGAGGTGTCTGAACTTGTTAAACTGAATTGTCTCCATTACCTTTTTCAATGTGTAAAAGAGTCTCCCCTTGCTAAGCATTATATATTTTGTTTGTATGCTAATTTCATCACTAGAATAGAGAATCACACTGAAAGACAGAAAATATTAATGCTGAAACGGTGAAGGGATTTGTATCTGACTTTCCAGTGCTTTGCCATTTGAATAGCCACTTAACACTCTGGAGAGTGAATGTGGAGATCTTACAAAGCTGGGATGGCAGCTGCTCACTCCCCTTTAAAGTGTAAATGTCCTCACAGGGTACCAGTTTGGAGAAGGAAGCTCCATAGGAATTTTTTCTGGTTTTCTTTTTTTTTTTTTTTCTCCTGGAGAAGCCATTACTAATGACCCAGATGATCTGGGATCAGACCTGCAAAGCTGAGCACGTCAGCAGAAAGGTAAGACATTAACGCTTCCTTTTCTGGCTGGACCTCAACTTTTGTATTTTATGTGAATAACTTTATTACTTGACTTGTGGAGGACAGATATACCACAAATTGCTGCACTACACCAGTTAACAGTTTATTTATGACACTCTGTCCTGTATCTGCGTCTCCCCAGCCTACGTAACTCCACCAAATGGCGTAACAAAGGCCAACAATCTTTGCCAATGTTTGCATTTCCAAACTCAGCACAAAGGAGCTGTGAGTCTAACCTCCTGGTCATTCTGAAAATACTCTGAATATGTCAAAAGTTGCACTGCGGTGGGCCCAAGGCAGGAGCTGTGGGTATTTCAAGACACACCTTCCAAAACCAATGCAGGAACAGCCTGTGCCTGTACTCATCATCACAGTGTCTATGGTGTTACTCAAACAAGTTAAAATACTTGCATTTAGTAAGGCTACCAGTTCCTCACACACCATCCCTGCTGTGTCACTGACTTTTGGGTGGCTGGGACCCTCAGCCAGGGGAGCAGCCATAGCTTACTCAGAGCAGCCAAGGATACAAACCTTACGTGCCCACCTTCACCATTTTCTCCCAGGCAGGAGCCCAGTGGGCTCCTCCAGAGCAACCAGGGCTGATCATCGGCCAGCTGTGGGCTAGCGTTACCACTGACCTATTGACTCATGCTTGATTAACTGCAAATCTTTACAGACCTGAGGCAGAAAAAGAGGTTTCATTCTCAGATACATCCCTGTGGAGGCACGGTACATATCCATTTCCCACATATCCATTTCCACTGTCACTCACTCGCACAAGTGAGTATTTCACACAGGGAGATGAGACGTGATACAGAGAGTACACTTAATTTTCTCGGGATTAGTATTTAACAGAGCACAGTAGTAGCCTGACTAACTTCTAGCTCAAATATTTCAAAATTTAAATGACTTGGTAAGAACCTGCCAGCTGAAAGAGACACTCCTAGCCACAGGGCAGGCCTGGACTGGCAATTAACTGGATGACCTACAGCTGTTCAGAATCTGCTAAAATGGTACTTTTAGCAGAAAACGGACTATTTCTTAAATTCAGCAGGGCGATATCAAATGGCAACAAGCATTCTGTGTCTGTGGTGCTGAGATAACACCCAGTCTTGCAGACTCTCAGTTGGCTAGAATGAAAAACTGTGACTGAATTTGCCATAGACTGAGATTTGCCCACAATCAATTGCAGCTATGACACCAGAATTTGTGGAATTGTAAACAGAAAGGATGACGCAGTTTTCACATACATTCTGACTCAAAAGTAATGTTACTTGGTTAAGAGACCCTACTCTGCTGAAGGATCGGGCCCTTGCCATAAAAAGGAAAAAAATGAATGCAAGTTTGGGTCATACGGTGAATTTTTAAATGCTTCTTACTCCACAATGCATTAGATGATTTTAAGTAATCCTCAGTTTTGAATATCAAAATATGACAGAGCTCCCAGTTCTAAATTAGTCTGATAAGCAACTTAATCTGTGCTAATTGGTTTTCAATGGTTCGATGATGCCTTCTTAGACTCTGGACTCATGTCATTATGTCATCTAATTTAATACGAAGTTCTGAGAACCGTGCACTGGCAGCAGCCCTGGCTATAAATCAAAGCTTCTTACTCAGAGAGACCAGGGTTATGACATCATACCGAGGCACTGAGCAGAAGACAATGGTCCTTCTGTGTGGCTCTGAATCTGGGAGAAATATTTCAGCCAGTTCTGCAAGCCCACGTTTAAATGAAAGGCCTTTCTAGCAGGTAAAAAGTTAATATATCAAACCTTGAAGAAAAATAATAAATCATGCACATTCAGTAAAGGGAGTCAGAAAGTGCTTAAATATAAATTATATGTATTTTTTGACAATTCTAACAAGTCTGTTTGCTTTTACACTTTAGCAATCCAGATGGGTTTTTAAACTTTTTTTTTGGGGGGGGTGCTATTAAAATATGTGAATTGAGAAAATATAATCATATAAATTAAACAGATGTTTATCCTGAATAACATTAAACTAACAAATTCCCATTTCCACGTAGTATTATCAATGCATACATTTATGGCACTATAACATATTTATTTTACCCTTAAGTTTGATTGAACCTATCAAACAAAATAGCCACCTTTCAAGGTGCAGACTATGATGTAGTTCCCTGGCACCAGCACACAGATTTTGGTTAGCATATGAAAATCAAAACACTACTTTTTTCATCGTGTACACACACATTTCTTCAACTTCTGGACTAAATGCCTCGTAATTGGTAAGAATTTGGGATGAGACTTCCAAAGAGGGTTGAAGACCTAGGTGGGTAAATCCCCATTACTGAGCTGAGCTCTGAAATGATGTTTGTGCCTCCCAAATCCTCCCCCATCTTGAGCCAGGCAGCACACCCTCTCCACCACCAGTGAGATGTTCCTTCAGAAGACGCTGTGCAGGTTATCCTGACTGCTGCCACTGCTCTGCTGCTGGCCAAATCGAAACACGGTTAGGGATGTGGACACATCTCCAGGTACAGCTTAGCCCCCCTGGATTCATGCAAAGACAAAATCCTGGCTGCTGTGGCAGCACTGGCTGGATACAGCAGGCTTGAGCAGTGAGGACCTCATCCCTCGTTCTGCCCCTGGAGCAGCCTGGTGTTGGGGAGAGGCAACGGGCTGGCTGCTCTCAAAAACTGTAATCCCTCTTTTTTTGTAACACCAGAGCAGCAGTGGCCGAGCAAAACTCTGACATGCCCTGCCAACGCATCCGCAGCAACCTCAGTGACAAGGGATGGGCACTCAACCCCAGGGATCTCCTGAGACAGTCACTACAGGGGCCTCTGCGCATGCTGTCCGTCAACTGGATATTTTTCCCTAGGCACCAGTTCAACCAAAACATTTTTTAAAGGTCAAGCTCCTATCAAGCCTTTGCTTTTTAGTTAATAAAACCAGAGCACGGTGACTCGGAAACAAAGGGAGCCTCACGCTATCAAGAAGCTGTGGGCAGCACACATGTGCGATTGCAGGGTTTTATCTACGCAAGTATCTGAACTCACTCACCCTCTCCTGCTAGCACCCCGGTACTGCTCATCGGGAGGGCTACCTCTAACACACGCCTGCCTGCCCGCCCGCTTTGGGTTCATGCGTATGTATTTCTATGGGATCAGATGCATATGTAGAGTTTTATACAAGAATAGCCTCCAGGTAGCTGGAAGCCTTGCGCGTGCATCTCAGCTTGTAATCTCGGACAGTGCCATTATCTGATTAGAAAGTGCTTTCCAGCTAACTCATTTGCTAAATGCTTTTCAACAGCTGGTAAACTATTAGGTTATTCGGCGCATATTTATGAGACAGAAGATTATATATGGTAGCTTGGTGCACACACTGTTAAAGTGGGTGGGGAGGAGTGGAAGGCAGGTGGAGGGTTGTGTTAGTACAGAAGACAGGCATTACCTTCCTTTCAAAAGGAAAAGGGGAAAACTCTTAAAAGGCACGATTAATTTTCCATCATAACGCCTTATTAAATCCTACAATGTTGAAAAGGATAAATCAAGTCCTGCATTAAGCCCACTTCGGCTGCCCTACTGCTGCTCCCACGGAGCAGCGCCCAGTTCCACCGCTGCCTTCAGCCGGAGGTTTAACTGTGCTCAACACCCAGGCTGCACCGGCCAAGGCTTTCTACATCATTTCTGTCAGACGTGTTAAAATTCACTGGGGTGAGCTCTTTTTTGATGCTGCTGCACAACGTCACACCGACTTCACTCCTGCTCTCTCTATGAGGGGAGAAGAAAAGGAAAGCTGGGGCTGTGGGCAGGGGTCCCACAGGACAGCAGCATGGGGGTAGCTCCACGCTCCTCATCCCTGGCAGTCCTGCGGGAAGCTCTGCGGGGATGGGCTGGCAGGAGGGCATCCTTACTGTGCCAGTCCTACCCCTAGATCCAATCTCTCCCTCTCGGCTCTGACATGGTCTTTGTCTTCAGAGACAGATGCGGTCCCTCCCACAGCCAGCAAAACACATCCTCACCCATGCATTGCACCTCCGGCAGCCACCACCACCACCACCACATCCCCTTTAGGATCAGTCACGGGGCTAGATTAATTATGGTGATCAGCCACTTGAGGAGAACAAAAATAAGCATCTCCTGTAATCCAGCCCATGTAATTCTAAACCCCCTTCTCCCTCACGCAAGTTTTGCCTTTTGGCTTTTAAGCTAATTGGAAGATCCTAAAGCCCGACACTTGCTAACATACGCATGTGAAACCCCTGGGAAGTATAAGGGAGGGATTCCTCGCTATGCTCATGCAGAGACTCAAACTACAGGCTGGGTTTTGTCATCTGAAGGGGAATATTTGAAAAGGGAGCTACTGCCAAAAGACAACTTCACGCACTGGAAGGTAACTATTATGGGTGATCGTTGCTGCTGCAATGGAGCCTGCTGGTCAGACACAGCCAGCAGGGCTATATCCACCCCTGCCTGTCGCAGGGACATCACACAGGTAATGCTCCTTCTTGGCCTTCCAGAGGAAGATGGAGCACCACACAATGAGGCATAGTTTTGCCTCTCAAGATGAAGACAGAGGCTGCAACTGCAGCTCAGGGGTGGCTGACTAGTCTCTGGCAGACAGCAGAAATGGGATATCACCTGGATGAAGCGTGGGCAGCTCTAGTGGGGACCCAAAAACTAGGAACAAAAGCACCTGAGGCCATCATGCTGGTGTCCCCTCCGCTCCACCGCAGACCTCACGCGGCTGCTGGAAGCGGGTGGAGGGGCTGATGCGCCCGGCAATGATGAATTTCGTGATCCTCTTAAATGGAAACAGGACTCTGACCAAATCTCGCCTGCTTTTCGTTACTCTGTTAAATGTCAAAAGTAGCCATCAGCAACCTAGCAGCCAAAACAAACTAAACCATAACACCACGTGGTGTAAAAATGAGTTACCATAATTCGTATTTCCACCTAAAATTAAAAAAAAATACTCTGGGGCCAACCTTTTTTCCCCCCAGGTCCCTCCTGTTGCCCTGCCCAGGCAGCCTGGTGGATCCCTGGGCTGGATGGGAACACTTCCAGCCGCTCCGAGGCTTCACGCCTGGCCCAGCCACGCACAGTCCCCTCATACACGGCCCCGGGAAGGTGGCACTGACCTAAATGTGGGCCTGGGTGACTTCCATGCCTCTTACTCCAGCTACCCAGGCTGGTAGCGAGGCACTACCGCCATCGCCCAGCCACCATGTTGGCTAAGAGGTTGCAGGTGAGGATCCTCTCACTGAGCAGGCCCCAAGTTTGACCCCACTTCCCCAACCGCCCCCAAATTACCACTATTTTCACAGAATCACATGGGGTTGGAAGGGACCTCTGGAGATCATCTCGTCCAACCCCCTTGCCAAAGCAGGTCCACCCAGAGCAGGTTGCACAGGAATGTGTCCAGGCAAGTTTGGAATGTCTCCAGAGAAGAAGACTCCACCACCTCTCTGGGCAGCCTCTTCCAGGGCTCTGCCACCCTCAAAGTGAAGAAGTTCCTCCTCATGTTTAGATGGAACTTCTTATGTTCAAGTTTGTGCCCACTTCCTCTTGTCCTATCGCTGGGCACCACTGAAAAAAGACCTCCTGACACCCACCCCTTTAAGTATTTATAAGCATTGATCAGATCCCTCCCCTCAGCCTTCTCTTCTCTTTGCGGACTCCGAACTCTATTTTGCAGACTACTAACTTCGCCGGCCCGGAGCATGAAAATCCAGCACCTAGTGGAGGGGTGTCAGGAGATGATGGGCGCAAGCCGTGCTCGGCGGCACACCGGAGTGGCAACGCTTTGCCTCCTCCTCTTACTGTTTCCCTTGCTGAGGCGGCCCGTGTCGCCTTCCGACTTAGAAAGCGAGCTGCGGGCGGCAGAGCGGCGGTGAAGCGGAGGCAGGGCTGCTCGGTGCAGTCACTAGAAAACTGCTGATCGCACCCGTCCGCAAGGGCAGGCCGGGGATAATTTTAGCGCGGGGGCAGGAAGCGAGGAGGATGCCGGCCACGGGCACCCCACCACCAGGAGGACACCCACCAGCTCCGCGCCCCTCGTCACCACGGGCAGGCTGTCAGCACAGCTCCGCACCCGCGGATTCAAGGGACGTCTGTCCCCCACCAAGTCACTCGTCTAGGTGGCCGGGTTTGCCAGAGGAGCCGGGCGCCCCGGGGGCCGGTGCAGGTGCCTGCGGGGAGGCGAAGGAACTGCAGCGTGGATGGAGCCCGCGCACTTGGAAACCTGACCCTGCGGGCGGCAAAACGCGTCCCAAAATAAAAAAGTTACTCAGCATATCAACACCACTTTAATAACGAAGCAGTGAAACGATTTTTTAATAATGCTTTGACAATTAAGAAGCCTGACAGAAACAGAAACCGGAAATACTTTATCATCAACTCTGCAAAAGCGCATTTTTCATTCCAGTGAAAGAAACGCATCAACTTTCCTTTTCCCATCGTAGTAAGTATTTCCTAGACAAACTAGCCTCGTCTTTGCTTAGTCAAATATCACTACTTCTCTAAACAAAATTCAAAGAAAAACTTTTCTACGTTCACCGTTCCTGATATCAATATTCATTAGATAACAAAAATCATAGAGAGCATTCACTCCTATCTGCAAAAAATAAGTTCTTGAACATGTTTCCTCTATTCTGATGTACCTACTTAAAAGAAATCTGAATAAACAGAGATCTAACTCTTATCATTCAGTGTGTTGCTTAACGTCTTCTGAGCTGGAGAACTCCTTCAGCTTACTTAGCAGATGAAAGCACGGAATCTGGAACCACAGCACACGTATCTGATTGCTTGTGTGCTTCTTCAGCCTCTCCAGATCAGTTTATACCTCAAATGCTACCGCTTACCTACAGTGATTTCAGAATTTCAAACGGACTCCCCCCGTTTGAAACGCATATATGGGGCAATGGTATAATAAATTCACAGAAGCAAACTGATATGCAGTCATAAAGAGAAAAGAAAACCGAGTGTTTTTCTAAAGGGTAGGGTTCACAAATGCGGGGTTCACCGATGGTGTTCCGAAATGTTCTGCTGCGCATAAGGGAGTGGCAGAGCATGTCTGCATGGAGCTGCAGCACTGGAGAGACTTAAAAAGCCAGATATGCAAGCATCTGCTCATCGTGCTTTGCTCAGACTCCTGAACTGCAGCATCCAGTCCTGCGCCTTTCTCCTCACATTCTGGTGGGATGTGGCAATGCAGAACGTAATAGTACTTACCATATGAGCTGCGGGAATTCACTTGTGCCAGAATGGTATAGAAACTACTTATATTTCTGTGGCAGGCATGTCTGAGGAGGAGTCTCAAGAGCCTACAGCCTGCAAGCTCCAGGACAAAACTGAAAAACTGATACGTAATTGCTCAGCAATGCGTAATATTGAAGCAATACTTTAAAAAAAAAATATGACATTACAGTTACTTCTGTACAATATGGGCTAATACAGGATTCAGGGATTGCTCAAATTCAGCAGAACAGTAAATCAAAATTTCAATTAAAAGTGGATTATGAGTATTTAGGTTTACAGTCTGTCCCAAGCCAAAGACTTAAGCAAGCCCATTCTCCAGACCTTGGCTCTCATTTGTGAAGTCTCTACTTTCTGTTTTGTTTTGTTATTTAAACTTTTCATTTACAGAGCAGTAAGATTTTCATTTTTACATAACTTTTTTTTTTTTTTTTTTCTTCCTTTCTCAGGCAGGATCTTATCTTCACCAAGTAAGTCCCCGCTCTGCAAAACACTTCAGCTAACACAGAGGAAAAGTACAATCCTGCCATATCTCTGCAGGACGGGAGAAGCCTTATGGTGGCGAAACCGTAACGTTCTGCTGGAGAGGGCAGCTTGAGCTGGCTGCACATCACAGAGCTGTACTCCATGGAGACTCTATGGGACCATCCACGGGAGGTGGGACGAGTGAGGCCACGTGTCCCTGGATCCACTGGCTGTTTTCCCCTAGGGAATGAGGAGAAACAGGAGCTACAGGAAAAAAAACAAACACCCTATTGCTCTGTGGTCAGGGTGGGAACCGCACAGCGAGCCCGTGGCTCTCCCGCTGGTTGCACGGTCTCTGCGTGCCCACACCCACCCCAGGAGCAGGGCCAGCGGGCTCACACACTATTTAGGCTCTAGTCCATTTATGCTATTTTGCTTTGGCACAGTCCAGTTGGAGCTGTGAAATGTACTTCTAATGTGCTTTTCAAAGACGCACCATACAAAGACTGCAGAATTATGGTAGGCACCGAAATGTTAGCATTTTGACTAGTCCTAAAGCACAGAAGTAGTTTACAGGATACCATCTGATTTGGGTAAAACCACATCTTACACTTGATGATCATTTTGACATCTGCTTGTCAAAAAACTACAACTTCTGTGTTCATGAGATTTCTTTAAGCAAGAGACAAGGTGTTACCTGGACCAAAAATAGTGCTTATCTCCTTTACGTTTTTTCACACTGATCACACAATGGTTATTGATTCAACTATTTTTTTCTTCACGAGCTAAACTTTGGTTTTCTACAATGTCTTGAAAACATTCAAATAATGTTGTGACTGAAATGAAGTAAAGCAGAACATCCTAAAATGACTCCTCAAAATAACAGCAGTGTAAATGACTGATTCAGTCATTGTGCACGGTTACCGAATACGTAGTCAAGGTGATCACATCTACCTTTGAAAGGCACAATGGAAACAACCACCAGCAACACAAGAGCGAAACCTTACAGCTGCAACACAGGCATAATAAAAACATACTAAACTATTAATTCTGATGATAGCAGAAGCACATTCAGTCTTACCACTGTTATGAGAGAGTTTGCAAAGAACATAAGATGTTTTTCAATTACCTATATGCACATATACATATATATTAAGGGAACGTGAGTGGAGAAGTAAACAGGAATGGGGGAAGGTATATTTGCTATTCAATACCTGCTTCCCTTTCCCCTACTTTGGTGTTGCTTTTTTTCTTTCAGGTTTCCCTACACTGAAAGAAAAAGATTTCACAGGAATTTAAATCAGTACAACAGACTAAACAAGATTCCCAATGTTTTCAACATTTACCATAATTAAAGATGTCTTTGCAGAATAAAGCCTCGGCTGGTTCTCTGTTGCCTGTCACTAGGTAGCTATTCCCATCACTTCACATCAAATGAAACATCAAATGTTTCAAACTCAGAATGGTGGCAGCATAAACCAACTCTGCAGCAGCAAATACTATTCCCACGGTTTAGAATAAAATGGTAAAAAATGGCCTATGCAAAGGCTGGAGAGGAAAGATGCCGTTTAATAGACAGCAGTTAACAACAGGCATGCATGTGAAATACTTATGAGGGTAACTTGCACGGCAAGGCAATACCTGTTGGCCTCTAGAACAGATTTTTGTTGCTGAAGCGTTGTGCAAGAGAATAACAACTCCCTTTCTTTCCAATTTAAGAGATGAACAGTCTTTAAATACACACAGACATACCCACTGGGGATGAAGTTTGCATAAGTGGGCTGATTCAGTGAAGCGTGGCTATGCAGCACATACGCAATAAGCAGTCAGCTGCCCATGTCCGGTTTCCTGTACTTTTATTCTAAATTAAAGTCCCGATAAAAGTCTGGAGTGCATGTAAGCTAACTAGGTGAAACTCCAAATGTGTATTTTATGGGATTTCACCTGCAAAAAGTTGGCAGGCTTCTTCAAGTCATGTGACATGATTCAAGTATTGCTTTGTGGGAATTTCCCTCAGAAGGACTATTTTCATTTGGAAAGTCTACAAAAGAGCATGAACCTCATCATTTTTCTAATTCCTCTTCCTTCGAAAACAACAACAACAACAACAAAACAATCACCCTTTTTTTTTTTCCCTTTCCCCAAAAAAGTGTTCTCAGAAAAAGAGCCATTTCAAATAAAGTAAAAAAGAAATCCTAATTTACTTGCTATTAAAATCGTCATACAAGCCTACTTGGAATTCACCTAGCGTGAGTACTTCATTGTCACTTCACAGCCACCAATATAAGCTTCCAAAATAAACTGGGACACGTGTTTCTGAACATTTCTTACAGCACTCTGATCTCCATCCACATTGTGCTTTTCACTCCTACCCAAGAGCTGCGTCATCCTGGAGCGCTATTTTCACACCACACAAGACAGACAGCGAGGTGCAGGATGACTGGGAGGAGAATCCCCACACGACCTCCAGCTCAGAGCTTACAGTGCTCTGGTGCAAATTCAGGAGTATTATTCAACAGTGCTGTGGTGCAAATTCAGAAGTATTATTCAAATGCAACGTATCCTCTGGGGCCACAAAGTCAGACCAAGGGTTGACAGCAACTTAGCAGAGAGCTCAGCACGTTCACCATTTGTGGCTACACGTGTGAGTTTGTGCTGGGGCTCTTCAGCTCCCAAAAGCTGAAAAAGTCCTTCTTCCAATAGGTCTCTGCCACCTATACAAAAGAAAATAATCTGCAGAGACGGTCTCTTGTGTGGGCAGCAGAGAGAGGCAGCTCTCATGGCTTGATTCTCGCTCTCACTTTATAGCACCAAGCATACCTCAAAATTACTCAGGTTATTAAAGAATTTTCAGAGCCATGTATCTTTCTAAGTAATCATCATTATCTCTCATTTTTACTAGCAGAGATAAGGAATATATTTTGTTACCATTAGCAGGAAGGTAGGTGAAAAGCTGGTACTGGCTTCTCTTTCTCTTTCCATTGCAGACATAGAAGTTGACCTGAACAGGGCTGGTAATTCTCTGATTGCGGAAAGGTGGTATCTCAACCACCAACGAATTCTGCAAAGCAACAAATCAGAAAGTCAAGGCACAACAAAGGCAGTCGAGCTGTACAATAGTATTTACGTGTTAACCCCGAGAAGGAGGCACCTGGGCTCACAAGGAGGAACACACTCTGCAGGGGAACTGGTGGGCTTTGTGGGCAGGAATGGCCTCCTGCCGCCCCCAGAGTCCTCTGTGCCAAGGACTCTAGAAGTAGGGAAATAAGATTTTAGCATGGCTCACAAACCACACTAGCCTTCACCTCGTTCCCTTGGATGTGATACTGCGTATGGACAACGCTCTATCCCTCCCACCTCTGAAAAGAATCAGGGAGCACAATGAAACTGTGGTCTCCAACTCAGCAGCAGAAAGCACAATGGCTTGGCTGGCAGGTGAAATGTTTTTTCATACAACAACTCAGGAAGTTTTAAGCTTGCTGGTTTCTGTGGATGGGAGATCTCGCTGGAGAGCATCTCGATGATCTTCCATTGTCAGAAACCAAATCCTCCAGCATAGAGCTAAGGAAGGACTGAGCTGCTGGGGCATCAGCTTACACAAATGCACAGTGAAATCTGCTATGGCCATCAAAACCTCCCTTGGCACTTTTTGAAAGAATAAAAGGGAACGCTCATCTTAGCATTTGGCCTGCATTCAGCTGAAGGGCTTTAAATTGTTTGCCTGCATGTCTCCAGCAGGTTTGCAGCTACCAAACTGTTGCATATTCCTGCAGAGGTGAAATAGTGGCCATATTTCCCACTTATAGTCATGGCTGAGGGAGCCACACTTCTCCAACCGTGACGCTGATCTCCTGTGAGGGGACTCACATTTCTTCTGCTGACGGTAAATGAAAGCCAAGGAAAATGATCAGAAATTGCTTTGGGAGCAGAGGGAAGAACTGACCCAGCAAGACAGAAGATGAGCAGACGGGGCTGGCCCATCCCAGACAATGAAAAAATATTTTCCAAATGGTCTCTCCTACTTTCGGGATGGCTTCCAACGAAGGCTTTTTACCCCACGCTCATATTAAAGAAAGATTTCCAGGAGGGGAGGCCTAAGTACTTGTTCTGTTTCAGTGGGGAGACACAGTGCCAAAGCCTTGGAAATCCCTCTTTAGTAACAGTGCTGGAGAAGGCAATATATATTTTTCATCTTGATGTTAAAATATTTAAGGCAGACTTACTGGCTTGCACATTTCTTTGTCGGTTTTGGCTTCCATTTCCCACACATGGTGACCATCTAAAAGACAAAAGAAAAAGATATCTAGTTCCGTCCTTTTTTCCCCTCCCAAGCCTACAAAAGAATGACTTTTCCAAAAAAATCTCTTTGAAGGGGCACTGCATATATGAAAACCAGCTCTCAAAATGCATTGACCAAGCGTTGCCCAACCAGGAGGCCATCTGGGCAGCCCGCGACGGGAGCCCATTTAGCTTTTTTGAAGGGCGAACCACAATCCAGAGCCCATGATACCACGATGGGGTAAAGCCAGCGGGAGTTTATTCTGCCACTCGTTTGGACAAAATATGCAACTATTCTACAAAAGCCTCCCAAACTTCCAGACAAAAGCACTGCTATGTACGAGACCTTTTGATTACTACCTACACAGAAAGTCATATTCAACATTAATATTAAACAAACCAAACCAATTAGTATTAAAGAAGCTCCTCAGCCATGCGGCGTTTCATTTTAATATAGTCCTAGTCTGGCTTGTCATAATTCTGCTGCTTGGATCAAAAGGCACGGCCATAGGCTGGGAAACGTAACTTTTGACTCCATTTTTAAAGTTGGCTGAGCTCAGCTACAGTGGACCCACCTACAGTTTTCTGGAGCTGCTTCTAGAGGTGTGCTGGGTCCTCCTAACTTAGTGTATTTCTATTTTCAAGCAACCATAGATTTAAGCCACACCTATCACTTTTTCTGAGGACCCGTCTTTTGGAAGGAATTGGTTTTGTCTGGTCATTTTTCCTGCGCCTCACCGATAGAGAAGTCCCTGGTCAGTAACAGGGTTTTTCTTCTTCCTTGCAGCTTCAAAACTCAACAGCAAAGAAATGAGAAAAAGAATGCAAAGCGTAAGGTTTCCATTCTGCAGGCCTAAAAAAACACAAACGTGTACGAAAGGCCACAAGCGGACTGCTGTCTAAGTTGGGCAGCGGGGACACGGGCAGCTTCATGAGTCCCACCATTGTCAGATGTCACCGGAATGAAAGGGAAATTGAGACTTTATGTCATCTCTTTTGTGTATTTATTGTGGCATCGGGACATCCAAATGCAAATATTAGCTATTTTGAACTTCATCACATAGACGTGGGCCTGCCTTAGAAAAACAGCTCTCGGCAAGGTAAAAGAGTGAATGCACTTTTTCTTCTCTCTTCACTTTCATGGCCAGGATGGAGGTGACGCATTTAGAACTGCCTGATTTATTACAAATGTCTGTAAATAATATTTTTGTGTACAGCTGTCCTACTGTGAAAGGAATGCTGCTGAGGGACTAGCCCTGGCGATTGTTTTAACGTCCAAAAACCCCTTTCTTTTCAACGTATGGAAAGAAGTGCAATGTGAAAGCTGCAGCACAAATAGCCCAGTGGCTTTGGCAGGTCGTTCTATAGGAAACAATTAGCAGATCTACCCTTAGTTTCTTCCTACATTTTAAATTGTGACGCTGGAAAAGGAATCCCTTTAATTGGTACTGCCACGTTTGGCTGGGGGGAGAGAAGGAGCAGCCAGACCGTGCTCGAGTCTCCTTAACGATGCCTTTTGAGAGCGCCAGAATTCAGGCAGACTTCTCAGGAGGACTGGCAATCACTCCACAATTTATCCAACAGATGCTTCCCCCGAGCTGTCAGTAGAAAAAAAAACTGACCGAAATTCAGCAAGCCGGGACACATCCCTTGTCTGGGAGCAGCTTCCTTTATCTCCCCCCCTCCGTCCACTTACAGAGCCCCCGTAACCCCTTATTCCCTCCTCCCAATTAATTCAAGCAGTTATAGAAGTAACACGGCACTGACACTATTTTTCCCGTATTTTGCAAAGTCTAGGAACTTCTGCTTTGTAAGGGGTTTGTTGGTGGATTTTTTTTTTAAATCTACAGCCGTCCAGACTAGTAGTTAACATGTGTTCAATTTGCCTTTGTAAATGGATTACCAGAAGTTCAGGTTTTTTGCTATGTTTAATTTCTGCTTTGCAAGACGAATGATCTGATTCAGGTTTCTGTTTTTTATTTCCTGCCGATACTTCAGTAAAATTCAAAATGACTCCATCTCTAGCTAATCTTTCAATTACTTCACGCAGCACTGCCTTTATGCGCTTTTGAAATTTTTATGATGACAAAGAGAGTTTGTTCAGAAATATTTTAAACGCTGTAATCTAAACTATTAGGAAAATAAAAATCCAGAGCTGTGGCTCGTCTTTGGAAGCTAATAAGAACAATACGTGTTTCGCTCCAAGAAATTCCCTTGAGACTGTCCAGACCATTGCAGCTCAGCGACTAAAGGGAAGGGGAAGAGAGGGAAGAAGCAGGGAATAGACAACTCATTAACAGCTAGTGACATTTCATTTAACAAAAACACAGGGAGGAAAAGTTGTTATGAAGCAGAGACAAAAAAAGAAAAAAAAAAAAAAGAAAAAAAAAAAGACAATTCCTCATATTACGTCTGGTGAACCAAGAGGGAAATCTCAACGCCCACGGACTGGGATCAGCTCCAGGAGGGAAACCTTAGACCACTACGTCAACCTCTTACAGTAAACATGTTTTGCAGGTTTATACAGTTCAGCTGAAATTTAAAAAAAAAAAAAAAGAAAAGAAAAAAAGAGAAAGGAATAATGGCTCCAGAACGGTTTGCAGGAGCCTGACGCGTCAAGACGACCTGCCTGCACTGGAGAAGAGGGTTCTGCCCCCCAAGTGCCCGTACCCGGGGACCCCGGCGAGCGGGCAGGATGCCGCCTCCCGTCCGCGTGTGCCAGAGGAGCGAGGAGGGCTGCTCCACCACAAAAGTTTCCATTGTACGCCTGCCACATCTGCAGCAGCCCGCCTGGGCCGGGGCCCGAGGCAACTCCCTCCTGGACCCCCGCCAACCCAAGTACACCAGAGCAATTTATACCTTTCCAAAATGCAAATAATTCAAATTACAGACATAACACGAAGCTGAAGCAGACACATTTCAGGCATTCCCGTTAAAGTTTACTCTCTGGAATTACCGTACCCAAATGGGCAGTTGTTATATGGGGAAGGGGAGGGCGGGGGGGGGAGAGACGGAGGCAGGAGAGGAGGAGGCAGGGAGGAAAAGGGAGAAAACAGCTTTTCCAAAGGTCTCATTTCATTCCCTTTAATTTCCCTATTTACTTTTACCGAGTAATAAGAAGTGTCTTCTCCAAACCAAATGCCTGGCTTGCTTTGGGCGTCTTTAAGATTTATAGCGCAACATTTTGAACAGAAAGACATCTCTTTATATAGCTAAAAACTTGTGTCAAGGTATTATACTGGGCCTGTTTTATTTTGTGGTGTTTTGTTTGGTTTCTTTTACAAAAGGGAAATAAAAACACAACATCCGCGCACAGAACCACAGGGGACTCCATGCAGAGTCCCACAGAACCACATGGGGTTGTGGAAGGGACCTCTGGAGATCATCTGGTCCAACCCCCCTGCCACAGCAGGTCCACCCAGAGCAGGTTGCACAGGAACGTGTCCCCTGGTGGAGTGTCCCCAGCTCCCTCGGTGCCAGCAGTGGTTGCCCCATCAGAGCCAAGGCTTCACCTGGGGACCCATGCCAAGGGCGGGAAGAAGGACCCTCAAATCCCTCCTCCGCTGGTGCCAGGGGGAGTGAGAAACCCCCCTGGTTCCTCAGGGGTTCTCCGACTGTGCCCAGGCTCAGGGCTGCACTGACAGGTGGCCATCGGCGCTGCCGCCAGCTGAAGACACCGGGTTTTGTCAGGAAGCCTGACATTTACACACCGATGGCTGTTATTTATAGCCATCCCAGCTCTGGGTGCACTTCACCACCCGCTGCTTCAGCCTGGCTTGGTGGTTTGGTTTGTTGTTCCCCCCCCCCGGCCTCCCCCTCTCCCCGGGCGCTGTGACACTCGGGAACACCTGGGATCACCAATGACGAAAATACCCTCAACCTACCGCGTTGCGTGGGGTGGATTTTCAGCTCGGCAAAGCATAAACACCCTGTTTTAACAGGCGGCGGCCTGGCCGAGGGGGTGAATGGGCCTTTGTAGTCTGCTCTTATCAGCCGCTCGCTCCAGCCTTAAAGGAAACTGCGCACAAGTCCAGAAGTAAAAATACTCTAATTCATCAGGGAATTCCCTGCAGTATGAGTCACCGAGCGGCTTCCCCACCACACCCAGCTACAAGATTTCCACATAAAAAGGCACTGTAGAGGCCTGCTTTAACACAGAAGCAGCCCTAGAAAAGCAGTTGAGTAAACCTAGCGGCATCCGTTACCTGCACACAAAGCCTGGCAGACCACGCATAGGGACTCTCTTCATGGAAAAGCAACACGAAGAGCTGTAAAGAACTTTCCAAAGAAATTTTTCTACCTCACTGCCCATCAGGACAGATCCCCAAGGCCTTCCTGGGCTGGGTTTACCTTCGTGCCCCGAGGAACTGCAAGCACAGTACCAGGGGTTCACAAGCTCACAACAGTCCCACCACCCGTGTGGTGTTCTTAACAGACTGATGGGTGGCAGAAAGGGGGAAGAATATACAGTACCAGAAAAGCCCCAAGCCTGGAAACTCCGGAGGGTATGACATCTGGAAACCACTTAAACCTCACTTCTATGAAATGGGCATAATGGGAGCGTTCAGATATTTAAGTGATTTCACTTTACTAGCGGCGGTTAAAACAGTCTATATTCTTTAGTAGTCCTGTGCTCACTTGAGATATGAGAAGAATAGACATTATCTAGGATTTCACTGCCTGTACACGGTGCACATTTTATACTCTTCGAGCCTGTGGCTCAACAGAGTTTGACTGCACTAGTTGGACTGTAAATCTGTATTTACATTCATATATTGCATGTAAAATGGTGGAAGTAGCTCTACCCTCCCAAAGGAACCCACTACTTGATTAATGTGTTGTGAGATTACCCTAAACAATAACGCCTATATTACATCCCAGATTACTTTAACATGTCCACAACAGGCAGGGCACAGATGCAATGCAGAATGATTATAAAGCATCATTTTGAGGGGTTCTGCCAAGGTTGTCTACCTTCCTATTTGGCCCTGTTAATGCATATTCAAAATCCCTTAGGAGTGATGGATTTGCAAGTTTTCAATTAGTACCCCAGCCCCTTTTCCCTGGGAAGTAAACTCACGGCGCTGAGGTGACTGATCCGTGAGCAGGTCCGGAAGCAAAGGATGGGATTCCAGCCGGAGAAAAGGATGAAGACTTAGGAAAAGTCTCGTCATTCAGACTTTAAGAGTCACCTAGTTTTGTGCAGAGATGCCATCAGCTTCCAGGCGTGGGGCAAGTTTGGCCAGCTCTGCGCCTGGGCTGGCAACGAGAGAGGTGAAGAGGTGGCTCCACTGCTTGGAGGAGAGCACTCCCCACGCCAGCCCTGGGCACGACCCACTGGTGCTGTCTCACCTGCCGGCAGGTACGTGTTGGCACGGGCGTAAATACTGCCGGATTTTGCTCCAGAGGCAGCAGCCTTTCGGATCTGGGGATGCCACACGGAGTCGGGGCACTTTTCTAGGCTGGTCTTACAGGTGTCTTGCTGTGAACAACATTTCCCCAGCAAGCCAAATAACCTGTGGTGGGAGTCCATGCCCGTGTTTAAACACCGGTGTAGGTTTTAAAGACATTTGCAAGGGACAGGATGAAGCAATACCAGCCAAGCAGTCTGCCGTGGGACGTACAGGGAAGATGGGGCAGGAAGAGAGGAGGAAACATTCAGGAACGCAGAGGGAGCAGAGAATAAGTACCTGCAATGTAAGCAGCCAGAATCTTTCTTTTGACCCCCTCAACGGCACTTCATCCTCCTTAGATCCGCTGCCTCTTAGGGCTCTCTCTGTGAGGAGGGAGATGCCTCCTGGTCTTCTGCATGCCCAGAGCCACCTGCAAAGCAGCTCCACCGCCTGTCACTGCTCCTGCTGGTGCCATGGCCTGCCTGCTGCCCAGCACCTTGCCCTCATCTGCCTCCACCTTGGTCTCCCCTTTGCTCTTCCACTACTTTTGCTCTGAGCTGGTCTGATTTTCACCTACCTCATTATTCCTTGCCAGGAAGGCCCCAGCTGTTCTTCTGTGTCCTCCTCACAGCCTATTGTGCTGCTTCGGAGACTTCCCCTGCAGCTTTGCTCCCCATCCCTGGCATGTCCTCTGGCATGCATCAGCCCATGCGCAGCAGGGTTCGTGCATAACTGACCTATTTGTATTTCCGTACCAAAGCTGCTATATTTGTTTGTGTCTCCTCACAAGCATTTTTTGCAGCATATGGATTTTGTCCGTTCCCTCAGCTATACATTTTTGCAGTATTGAGCTGAATATCACGTAGACTTCGGTGTGCTCGTCATGCATATGATGCTCTCAAATTACTTCTTCTCTCTTTTTTGTCTTAAATTAAGAATAAAAAAAAAAAAGTCATGCAGCAGCCAGGTGATAGGAATCCAATACAAACTGTATCTTACAGTACTTTGGCATCTGTGCCAGACATGCGCTTCCTCTCTGGTTGCTCAGCTGGGCAAGTCAAAAGCTGAGGGACTCACTTTGCCTGAACAGTGAGCCTTTTTAGCTGCTTTTACCACATTATGTCTAGCAGACTTAATTATTCTGAGTTCAAGTGTTTGCAAATTAACTTTAATTTTAGTCCAAGTAATTAAAAGGAGGCACAGTACTGACAACTGACTGATCAGGGTTCATTTTGAGCCAAAGCCATTGTAATGATCTGCCAGATCCTATTTTCAGCAGAATGGAAGCTGGTTATGCAATTTGTGCTCTCTGGCACCTCCCCCTATTCAACCTACCATTGATCCGAGGGTTTTACTCAGTAATTCCAGGTCTAAGACACTCAACTTCCAAGTAAAACTGCAGCTTGATATCCCTGCAAAAATCTCTCTAGAGCAGGCAGATTGGACCAAGCACACCCAGCACAGCCACCCACCATCAGTCGTGACAATACTTCACCCCGTCTTTGGTTATATTCATGTCATCTCCTTGTCCTCACCATTTTAGCTTCCTCTGAGAACCTCTAATAGGCTGAACCTGTGACTTTGCAGCTGAAACTGAGTAAAATATTCCTGGTCTGTCTTCTTCAGTCTAATCTGCCTCATATTTTCTCAGAGACTACTGGAGTAACAAACTTCACAGCCAGTTCCAAATCTTCCTTCCATGAACAATTCTTTTCCTCTCCTTCTTCTGTGCTTGACATCAACACCGCCACCTGTACAATAGCTACCCCTACTTCTTTCTCATCTTAAGATGTAAGTTTGAGCCAAGTGCTTTCAATTCTTCCGTCTCGATTATTTTTTAAGACACTAATTCTTACTGTTTTCTATATGGCCACAACTTCTTTTCTGGAGACATTATGGCAACGCCTCATGACTTTTTAGCAGAGTCTAAACCATAAGCTTTTGAATAGGATTTTTATTTTTTCCCCATCTCATTGTCCCCCTCATGTCCCTTTTCTTGTTTTTCTTGTCCAAGAAGGTCAGGCTTAATCTTAGAGGTCCCTCCTCCTCTCCTCTGATCATCTGCCTTGATATCAGCTTCCCTGCAACAAGGCACACCTTGAAAATGTCTTATCTATTAGTCTCTTAAATGTCATTGTACTTTCTTCCACATTGCTCTTGAAGGTGTAATCTTATTCCCTCAACAGTCCTAAAAGGAACATGCTCCTCTTCCCTCAGATCTCCCCACTTTTCCTGTGATGCCCACCTGAGACATGAACCAACTCTTAATAATGTCAGGGAAGTAATAGGAGACAAGTGTGCTGTTCCAAAAAAATGTAGATGATCCTCCAAAAAACTAAGTACTTCAGAGGCATCCTTTGGCAAGGTTTTGGTAGCAGTGGTGCTGCAAGAATATGCCAGAAGCTGTCCCTATGCCAGACAGAGCCAGCACCAGCTCCACACCAGCTCCACGATGGAGCTCCAGCTCAGCCAAAGCTGAGGCCATCAGCAAAGACGGTGGCACCTCTCTGACAACAGATTTAAGCAGCAGCTCGGAGAACAGGAGCAAGAATATGTGAGAAACAACTCTGCAGACACCAAGGTCAGTGAAGAAGGAGGGGAAGGAGGTGCTCCAGGCACCTGAGCAGAGATTACCTTACAGCTCATAGACGAGATGATGGTGAAGCAGGTAGACCCTATGCAGCCGTGGAGACAAGCACACTGGAGCCGATACCCACCCTGCAGCCTGTGCAGAGCCCATGCTCCTGGAACAGGTTCTCTGGCAGGAACTGCAGCCAGTGTGGGACCCACACCAGAGCCATCTGTTTCTGAAGGACCGAACCTCGTGGAGGAGACTCAAGTTGGATCAGTTCATAAAGGACTGTCTCCCCTGGGAGTGATCCACACTGGAGCAGGGGAGGCAGGAGTGGCAGAGAGGAGCTGCTATGGACTGACTGACCACAGCCTGCACGTCAGGAAGAGCGTGACCAACAGGTCGAGGGAGGTCATCCTCCCCCTCTGCTCTGCCCTGGTGAGGCCCCGTGTGGAGTCCTGTGTCCAGTTGTGGGCTCCCCAGTTCAAGAAGGACAGGGAACTGCTGAAGAGGGTACAGCAGAGGGCCACAAAGATGATAAGGGGCCTGGAGCATCTCTCTTACAAGGAAAGGCTGAGGGACTTGGGTCTCTGGACAACAGAGAGTAGTCTGGACAACACTGAAGGGGTATCTGATCAACACCTATAAATACTCAAAGGGTGGGTGTCAGGAGGATGGGGCCAGTCTTTTTTCAGTGGTGCCCAGTGACAGGACAAGAGGTAACGGGCACAAACTTGAATATAAGAAGTTCCACCTAAACATGAGGAGGAACTTTTTCACTTTGAGGGTGGCAGAGCCCTGGAAGAGGCTGCCCAGAGAGGTGGTGGAGTCTCCTTCTTTGGAGACGTTGAAAACCCGTCTGAACACGTTCCTGCACAACCTGCTCTGGGTGGACCTGCTTTGGCAGGGGGGTTGGACGAGATAATCTCCAGAGGTCCCTTCCAACCCTGTATCATTCTGTGATTCCCTCACCCCCTGCACTACCCAGGGGAGGAGACAGAAGTTAGGAATGAAGGAGTGAAGTTGAGCTTGGGAACGGAGGAGGGAGTAAAGGTAGTTTTTAGTTTTGCCTTTGTTTCTCACTATCCCATTCTATTTCTCATTGCAATAAATTATTTTCCCCAAGCAGCGTCTGTTTTGCCTGCGATAGTAACTGGCAAGCGATCTCCCTGTCTTTGTCTTGATCCGTGAGCTTTTTCATCTTCTTTTCTCCCTCCTGTCCTGTTGAGGAAGGGGAATGAGAGAGCGGCTTGGTGGGTGCCTGGCAGCCAACCAAGGTCAACCCACCACACTCCTTTCCTCTGCTGCCTCTGGGCACTGATTGCTTCATTAGACTCTCAGCTTTCTGGTAAGGGCTGTGAATTCCTGTGTGTTTGGACAGAGGATCCTACTGGAACAGTAAAAACTAGCTGAAATCTTGTGCTAGTTATAAAAGTTCAGAGACAAAGCTTTGATTTCACAGATACAGCTGCTTGAAGCCACTTAGTCTGGCAAAGACATGAAAGAATAAACTTCAAGCATTCAGTCACAGTTTCTGTAATAATTAAAGATTTACAGGATTACTCAGACAAGTTACTTTTAACTAGAGACCATATGGTTATTCCTTACTCTCTGTTGTCCACGGTAAGTATCTGTGATTGATTGATCTCATTCTTCACTGTGAGAGCAACACCCTGGATGAGGCTTGATGCTGCTGATACCAACTCTTGCGTATGGCTCCTGTCCCGCTCTGTCTTCACCATTCCCTAGACTAAACAGCCAGGAAAAACTGAAACGTGCTGACATTTCCTGCAAGCTACATCACTGCTCCTCCATGCGCGTGAAAGGGTTCCACCACCAAATGACTCCACCATTTGATGACACTATTTGCCCAAGGATATCTATTTCTGGGCAGTGGCCAGAAACCCCTACAGCTATCAATACATCTCTAGGAAATAGGTTCAAGTGACCTTCACGTGAACTCTGTGCTCCCAACTTGTATGCCTTTGAAGTTTCCAGTTTATCGAGTTTCCAGAATTTTTAACTTCACTGCGCGTGAGTCAGCGTGCAACCGCTCACTGCCAACTGGAACCTGCATCCTGAACTTGGATAAACAGACAGATAAAGACAAAATTACGTAGTATCTGTCCATCTGATTAGAGGGGGAAAGGGAGTTTTGCCACTTGCTTATTTATTATGTGAGCTACAGTATGATTAGCAGTGTGAAACATGACCCCCTTTTGGACAGTTGCCCCCCAAACTGTGACTGCTACTGGCAGTGGAAAGAGCAATGGAAAGATCTCTGAGAATGTAAGATCTTTTACCAATGGGAGCTCTGCCAAGACTCAGGTCACCCGTCTCCACATCCCATCACACCACGTCAAAACAGACTCCAAACCCTGATCTCCTAAGTGTAGCTGAGTCAAACCAAAAAGCCCACATGCTTCCCCAACGCATCCGTTCCATCCACATGCCACTCAAATGTTTTGTCAACATATCGTTTTCCAGAACTTTTTGTAAGTTCTCCTGAAACTAAAATACTCCACTGGAGTTACTTGTCATAAGGTGCCTTTTGCTCACACAGCATAGGGGAAATAGAACTGAATTTCTCAGACTGACATTTGTACCTTACAACAGCAACTGATTGATTCTAATCTTTGCCAGACAGTGAAATTTGAGAGGAACAAAAAACCTGTGAAATGCTTGAGTGGACACTTAAATTCACCCAGCTTCCTTCTTTTCCATATCATGTTTACTTTGTGCAAACATTCGGCTGACCAAGCCTGACCACACGTCTAACGGGAGGCAAACCCTAAGTTTTCCCATCTGAAATACTTACAGAAAAGAGTGATTTCCTTTGGCATATACACCCAAAAATCTGGTGATTTCACCCAGCTATCTTTCATCTGCTCTATTACCATGCCACGTCAGCACCTTCATGTTCTAAGAGCAAAACCTGTTCCAGCAGGGTAGAGGAACAGTTTTGACAGAAAAATACATTTAAAAAAATAAAAACAACATCAGAATGGACAGTCTGAAGCCATAACTAAATCTGAAAAACTCTTTACCTGTTTGAAAATATTCAAAAAGAGAAAAACCCCTGGAGGAAATGTCGCGTACTGTTTACTTCTCTGTCTTTCAGGAACTTAAATTTCAAAGGCTTTGGGCACAATAGCTGAGGATATTATGCAGTTAGCTTACAGCGTGTAGGTGGCAGGATCACTGCTCATTTGAAGGCCGAGTAATTAACATGTTCAAAACCATTGAAGTCTGTAAGCCTGGAGTTACTCAGAGATACAGCACTACAAATTGTGAACTCTATTAATGTCCATCAAAGACAGTGACACATCTTCAGCGAGGGGCATTTGTCAGAAGGAAGCTCAAACGCAGGCCTTTGACCAGGACAACATGGCCCTGAACATTAACAGCCCAGAATCAGAATTTCAAAGTCAGTGTTATTTGAGAAACTAACCCTGTAGTGAAGTTGGGTGTTACATTTCTGCCTTTTCGCTCTTTAAAACTCCTGCCTTGAGCTCTGGTCACTACGCACAGAACCAAAGAAACAGGTTAGGAGCTTTAACTTCACTAGTGGAAACTCAACTGAATGATAGTCAATAATAACGCCCCAAATATCCATTTCTTCCCATAGATCACAACTTGCTAATAATGAAGATTTCAGTCAGTTGAACCTGATCTCTTAGGTATGCCTAGACTTGGCCAAATCTGTGAAGTCCAGAAATACTTGAGCTAGTTCCAGTGCCAAAACCATTCTAGCTACAGGAGCAAGGAGCAATTTTTGAGCAAGGAGCAATTTTCAGGGTGGATTAACTCTTTCAGATCTTAGTGCAAGACTCTTTCTAAATCCAGAATATCTTGGGCAACTCTACAACATCCCAGCGTGTGCCAGGAAGACGTACCCATAACTTTCCTTTGCCTTGGTGCTTGGGATATGTGCTTCGTGTCTCAATGAGCTCTCACTTGTCAGTTAGAGGAAACATTTTGTGAACCGAGGGAAAAGAAAGTAGGATTTTTCCACCACACTCAGTTTTATAGATCACTAATCATAATCTGATCTACGAGAAGCCAGCAGTCTGCTGATTTCTGTTAGGCTTTTGTGCTGCTCTGTGTTCAGTAACTCGTATTACCTTCCAAAACCAAACAAATACACAGTGTTTGCAGACGTTGTTACCAAACTTTGTCGTAGCCAACAGAAATATACTCCTTAAAACAGATTCTCCAAACACCTCTGCATTTTCTGAACTTCCCTCAAGATTTTTTGTTGCTTGGCACATTTGTAATCTAGAAATGAAATAAAATGTTTTTAAAAAGTAAGTAAATAAATCAGTGTCTTTTGTTATAATTCCAGATCACAATCTGTGCTCTTGCAGATGCGTATGTTAGACAGGAGACATTTTGTCCATCTTAAGCCAAACTCCTCCTCCCACAGCTAACAAACACCAATTTCATTTCGCCCACTGTTGTAACTAAAGCACACACCTTGCCTCCACAGCAAATACCATCAAGGGCTTGGCCAGTAAAAAATTGCAGGCTTTTTTACATTTTAGAAAGTACTAATTCTGATGAAAAACAGATTGTTATTGGACGTCCTAAACCTGGCACCCAACAACCAGGACACCCAGACTCACAAGACCCTTCTGAAACTTGAGAAAAGCATGACTACAAAGAGAGACAGAAAGTGAAAGAAGATAAGATAAACAAGTATTAGTGTAATTTCCAAGAGACAAAGTCATCATGTGACTCCCCAGTCTAAGGAAATTCTGAATTTAAGAGACTGAACCTCTCAAGGCACATTCTGCAGTCACATTTTTACTACCGCTTGGCTTCTTGGACGGTCGTTTTATACCATCGTTCATTGCTGGAAAATATGGTTTGATGTACAAGCAATAAAACATTGACCAAAATCCCATAAAATAAGGGCTTGTTTCAACACATCAGAACTATTTTTTTCCGGTACTGTAAGAGGCTTGAGCAAATTTTAGTCCACTTCTGAAAAGACTCATTATTCATCCAAAGGGGTGCCTGAGCGCTGGACCACGCTGTGAGAGGTTCTCCTTTCAGAGGAGTTCCTCGCAGCACTCCTCCCTCCGTCCTTTCAGCGTGCCTTCATCCCTCCCTGCCTCGCTCCTCCTCTCCGAGACGCAGTGCCACGGGGCTGCAAAGTATATTTTGCTCCGTCTCATACGCTTCCTGGCTAAAAAGCGGCCAGTAAGGGGTTAAGCTGAAAGCACTACAGCCCTGCTGCCTCCCCAGCTGAAGGATTGATTTGATCATTCTTCAGGGATTCCCTCTTGTATGAGTCACGGCTCAGACAGACTCCCCACGCATGGAGGCCAGGATAATGCCATTCCTCCAGAGACTACAACAGCTGAGGGCTAGCCCTGAAGACGGAGAGCTTGGGACTCGCGCTTGGAAAAACATTCCGCCGACCACAATGCACTAGGCAGACTTAAAGAAATTATTCAGACAGAAGGGGGGTGGGAGGGGAAAAAAGGCAAACAAAAAGTGTTCTCAAACTCTTTGCGTTAACCAATTAAGTATGCAGACTAGCATGAATTAGAGGAGCTCCCGGAGACTGCCTTCCGGCTTGGGGACTCTGCCCGAGTGAGGACTGAAGACATGAGCTCATGGACTATAATATTTAAATTTTATACAAAAGATACGTTCTCTTTATGAGTGCACTGATTCCTGTGATCTATTACTTTGTAATAGCTGCATTTGGCTGCTACCCACCGGGAACGTGATTAACATTTTGAATTCAAAAACAAAAGTGGTAACAGCAGCAAAACTAATGAATGTCTCCAGCTGATCACAAAAGTTCATAACCAGCTTTCTAAGAGAAAGAGAAACTACGCCGGCGTTCCCTCTCCTGACCTACATTCATACGACGTGCAAGAGCTGAAAGGGAAAGAAACACCCCGTGCTGGTTTTCGAAAGTGAAGGCTGGTAACGCTTGTGCGTTCGACATCAAATTCGGGGACTCTGCCCAAGAACTGAGCCGGAGCACTTTGCCACCGAGACAGCGATGCACCGCGCGTAGTGCTTTCCAACGCATCGAGCTGGTAGGCAACACAGCGACCAACTCACTCACCTCCAGCTGCAAATCCCAAGGAGTTCACCCCAGGAGTTTTTCAGCGTGACAAGCAAGGCCTTTTGATCACTTGCTCCCTCATCAGCGCAGCCAGCGTGCAGCAGTACGCTCCTTCATCTCTCACAATATTTAAAACATGTCGCTTCTATAAACTATTTTCAACCTATATGCTGTCTTTGTGCAGCCTCAAGTTTCTTTTGCCCTAAGGGGGATCGCTGTCTAGTTAAGAAGAACGAGGCCGGTCCCGTTTTGTATTTTTGTGATTTAAGGGGCTATACAGTCAACATCCTGCTTTTGGTGCATTTAATGCTAAGGGAGATGGTAGTACCTGCTGGTGGGTGAGTAGCATCACCATCATAATCCTTTGGGATGGGACACTTCAAAATTTTTCCAACTCAATAAAGGAAGAGGGGAGAAAATAAGTATGAAGGAGAGAACTTTTTAATGTGGCTTCCATCCTGTAACGAGACAGATCAAGGACTTTGCTCCTGACATGTCACACTAACCCACTTCTGTGCAGTGGAGGAAGTTTAAACGTGAAGTAGACAGACACGTTCTTCCCTCCCCTCACGCTACACAAAGCTCTGGGCTTTTTTGAATTGCAATACCACCTTTTTTCCTTCTTTTTTTTTTTTTTAAACTTTCCTAAGGAACAAGAAGGGTGTTCTGCTCATTTCATGGCCACAGCCTGATGGGCGCTGACTGGCTCTCAGTGAGGAGCTGGGGCATTACCTCCGCCCTACGTGCACTTTTGGTGACTTAAGCCATGCCAACCCAGGACTCCAGCAGGGAGCTTCAGAGAAGTCTTCTGCTCTTCCCCTGAGCCTGCTGAGTTCGTGCCTACTCAGATGTCTTCACATCCAGAGTTACCCCTGCTCGTTCTCCCATCCCTTCCGTTGGCCTGGCTTCCCGCACCACCGGCGGCGGCCATGGGCAGGGGAATGGCGTGGGAACCTCGTGGACATGGAGGGTTAAAGGGGTGCAGCATCACAGCCATCACTGGAAGCCTGAGGAGCGCCCAAGACTGTTTAAAGTTCGAGGAAGGAAGGGGGGGGGGGGAGGTTCAGCCGGCAGCTGAGGAATCTGTAACTTGTGCCAGCACCACGGAAACCCTTTCCAAAACAAGGCTCAAAACTCCCCTTAATGATCTCGTTTCAGAGCCTGACTTTGACTCACAGCTCCGCTCCCACTGCCTCTTCCCGCGGGGGCATTCGTGCACATCACGCATTGTCACCCTGTCACCCACCCCTCCTGCAGACACCTCCTGCTCCAGCCCCAGCTCCCACCCCATGCCGCTTGCCCTGCATCAGCATGGCCGGGGACCCTTCCCTGGGAGGACCAGTCCCACCACCCACGGGACCAACACCACGCAAGGGGGGGAGCCAGCAGCAGTCCTTCCCCAGTCCTCAAGCTAAATCAGAATTATCTCCTTTGAGTGAATGCACGTGGGCTGCAAGTCCTCCTCAGCCAGCACACTGTAAATGCCACCAGTCTCCACCGCCACACAAGGAGACACACGTGCACACGCACATCACCAGCGACACCAATCCCTCTTCCAGAAATTGCAGAAAGGTTTAACAAGATGCACCACCTTGCAGGTTTTACGGGGACATGCCACCTGAGGTTTCGAACACCTTTCGCAGGTCCTACCCGGTACAGCCGTGGTTTGCTACAAAAACAAATGCCCAGCCTCAACTTTCAATGTCGCTATTGTCTACCTGTAACTACACCTGCCGTAGTGTGAAACCTCAGATCACTTTCCCAGCTTCGCTCAGCGACATGGAAAACGTATTACATGCAGAAGAAAATGTCATTACCGTATTTATGCTTTCATCATTTGGCAGAGATTTTAAAACAGGGGAAAAAAAGGCAGACCAGAGTCTGGATTGAAAAGACATACCTGGCGCTTTCTCCACAAAGATGACTTTGGAGTCTTGCAGAAAGTTATGGCCAGTCAATATCATTTTTTTCCCTCCAATAACAGGAAAGCTGTCAGTGCTTTGCTTCTCCACCAGAGGCAGTTCTTGGGCAGATCGTTGAGCTGGAGAGTTATAAAGAAGATTAAAAAAAAAAAGCAACCACAAACACACACAAAACACTGCATTAGTAAGTAACTTAATGCTTACCCTTATAAGCTAAGCTGAGTTTGATATAGATACAAAAAAAGGTTGGGAGGTTTGCAGGAAACGTGGCTGGTTTTCAAGTATCTTGATCATGAACAACAGGGTTATCAAACATAGGAGTACAGATTCAAAAGGAAGCAGCTGTTTTAAAACTCATCCTGATCTGTACTGCTATCTAAAAGTATATATTTTTATTGAAATTTGTTTAAAATAATTTTCTCTTATGTTATCTATAACATACACGCTGTGTATTTAACACAGCACACATGACGAGATGACCATCCGTGTCCAAAACACGTTTCAGTTACTAAAGACTGTATTGTCAATTCTGCAAGCTGTCCTGCAGCAGCAGCAGCCACGGGCCTCGTGGTCCAGCACAAGTTCACAGTTCAGAGAGCGTCATTTCCACCAGCACCTGAGTGCCAAAGCACACGTGGATCCATGCAAACAGAATCCCGTATTCTTGTGGCACATATTTTATCCCTCCCAACTGGGACAGGGAGCGAGTGTGGCTGTGCTTCAAGGGATGACGTGACATTTTATCCAGATGACATGGTTCCTCCTGGTGTCACATGCAGTAAGCGATGCATGAAGTTTTTGGCACCAGCTTGTTCCACGTTCTGCACTGGAAATAACACTGGCACTTATTTTTTTCTCCTGTTTTCTGCTCCTTTGAGGAGGCATGTACCACACTTTTGCTCATTACACAACCCTCAAAACTGCAGTTCACTGATACAAATCCAACCAGCTTCACATTTAAGTGGTTTCCTGAGCTTGGCAGCTTTGCACAGACCAGTTCAGGATATATTTCAGTTGTGCCTTATCCTGCTATACAGCAATTGAAAAGCTCTCATCAGTTTCAACAGGACCAGGATAAAACCATGACTCCTCGTGATTTTTTTGCTTTGCCTGTCAGCCTGGAACTTGAATAAGAAACAAAGGGGAAATTGTTCATCTCATACATATCCTGGACAGAAGACAGGGCTTTATGCCAGTCTCCTTGCTATAGGTAAGGAGGCTCTGCTGTTCTTCATGAATAACATAGGCTTATCTTACTGTAACTCCCTTCCCAATGCCAATGCTCTTTTTTTTTTTTTATTTAAATGAAAAACTGTGAAGGAGAGAGCCTACCACCATTGCTCTAACAGCACTACCCTTTCCTACAGCTTCTGCCTCTCCTGCCGCTCGTCTGAAAGGCTGTCACCAATGCCACTGCTTTTGCAAGAGGAATGCAGGGATGCTCTTTCCTGCAGCCTATCTATTAACAATCCTTGAAAAAGCACCATGCCCTGAAGAGAACAAATGGTGCCCATGCTGGTCCAGGAGCTGCCAGACACGTTGTGAGAGACTCCAGCCTGGCAATGATGCAGGGACAAGCACTGACATGACCCTCCGGCATGCATGGGGCCAAGGATGGTCAAGCCTTCCTCCCCATCCCCTCTGCTCCCCACTCCCAGAGTACACCCCCCACATACCCACCAGATGTTAAGTTACTCCCTTACTCTCTCAGCATCAGAAAGACCCACTTTGTGGAATCCAACAAATCCTTAAAAGAGTGGATTCCACAAATCCAGCCGACCAAATCAGCAACGGGAGTTAGACTGAAATGCAACTTCCACCACTTCAGGAGAAGTGTTAAAGCTACACAAAGCAAAGAGGTTTTTGTTTTGCATGTGGGAGGCTGATGAGGCTTACAGAGCAAGAATGATATAGGTGTCTTCGGAGGGCACTCCAGTGCATCTGATAAAAAGCAGTGTGTTCAAAGAGACCCCAGTGAGGAAACCTGGTTACGGGAGGTTTTCTGAAGCTGCAGGCAGCTTCTGCCAGCGTGTCAGCTCTACTCCACTGCTAGCTCCGCATCAAAGGGGCTGGGGTTTTGTTTGCTGGTTTTTGCTTTATGAAGGGGAGACAGAGAGTGAGTAGGACATGATAACCGTGTTCCACAGCTCCTAGAGCAGTCACCTGTATGACAGCGAGTCACAAAAAAAAGAAAAAAGTCTTGTCACTCCCAAGTCTACTATTAGTTTAAGTGCACTCTCCTTTTGTTTTAAGTGCCTTCTTTCCTATAGAAATCAATGCACAAAGGTACATATTTTTTTCCCCAAGACACGGGTATTTCATCTGCAGTATAAACCACATGCTTTTGGAGAGCAGATTAAGGTTCACCGACCAGACAGGCAAAGCAAAACCAACGTATAAGCGTGTCGGTGGACAAAAACCGCGTGGGGGGTGACACAACACCCAGCACGAGAAGGATGTTTGCTGCTACTCACAGCACTCGATGGGGTTGGAGGCTACTTGCAAGGAGAGGGTCCTGCCGTTGGCCTGCGGGATATGAACCCTGAAGACCAGCCGCACACGTGTGTTCTTCCGACCGATGTCCGTCTCCCCCTTGCGCAGCTCGATGTCAGAGTTTCGGAGCTTTAAGATCCCAGCACAGTCGATGCTGTCCGAAAGGACACACAGAGAAATTCAATTAGTTTGGAGCAGACTTCAGGAAGACACGGGCGTGCAACGTCTTCCCTCTCTCCCGTACATCCTTCTTAAAAAAGTCGAGTCAGACACAACCCAACGACCACAGCAGACTTTGTTAAGCCCAGTAATTGCGTCCACAAGTAGCTAAGTTGGGGCTATCTGTCATCACAGGCAGTGGCTGCTGCTGAGTGCACAAATTTAGGATGTTACTTCAGTTCCCAGAGGAGGAAAATCTAACAGACCCTTCCTCTCCAACACATCCTGTAGGGATGGCGCTCGCAGATTGACCAAAGCCCAAAGAAACAGGGAGACCAGAAAACTCAACGGGATGAGACGGTAGGGCAGCAAGCCTTACTAACCCAGAACGCAAGGTCACTTACAATTTCACTTGTTACAGCCAATTTGGAGAAAAATCTGATGTTCTTTTTATTCTAGGGTAAAGTCCTAAAAACGCTTGTTAATGAGGACAGCTCTCCCCAAGGTCAGTTCTACTGTCAATGTGTTTGTATTCGAATGACTTGGAAATACTCCCAAGCTGAGTGTCAAGCTGAAGCTCTGCATAGAAAAACCGAAACTCAGAATCCTCCCTCTACATTAGGGGAAAAAACACTTTTCATCAGATAGAACTATTGCTATTTCCGATCGATCTCTCCTTTTTTCTAACTTTGGTTTTATCCTGGATGAATTTACATGTCAGGATTTTTGTGAAAGCAAATTCAGTATAGGAAGTTCCCAGAAGAAAAGACAGATAAACACATGCACTCAAAAAGACACTGCAAAAATACCTCTGCTTTGGCCACAAGTATAAAGCCTACACAGCAATTTCTTCTGGGTATTGGTCTCTGGCACGCATTTTGTTACACCGAATATGCATAGCTTAATTTTATTTTGCATTCAAAGAGTTTAATTCCCCCTCCAGATCTTTGAAGCTCTGTTCTGAAGCAAACTGCAAACAAGAACTATGGCAAGCATGGTTTTTTTTCTAAAGTATGGGTTTCAGAATAACAAAAAGGCTCTCGCTGATATGATCAAAGAAACTAATGAAAGTATTAAAGCTTCTCAGCAATGCATATTAGCAGGTGAAGCTGTAAGAATTATGAAATATTTGTACCCATGTCAAAATTCTATGCAAAGATACAGATGAAGCAGTGTGATTCTCAATATTGTCTCTCCTATAGCAACACTTGTAAAATAAAGAAAAAGTTCTTAATGACAATTAGTTCAGAGGGGAAAAAAAAAAAGCATTTAAATTCAGGCTTATAAAGTCATGGACATTAAAATCTGAAGTCAACAGCAGTAGCTAAATGTGCACGAGTTTGAAGGTGGAGATGAGCTTCAGTGTTTCACTGAATCAAGGCCTGAATACACAAAGTACGTGTGAGAGAAGTCCTTTTGGCTCCAAATTTCAATTCATTGTTAGTGCTACATGAGGTTTCAGGCTCCTGACGTGTAAGGCTTACACATGCCAAAGCATTGTTTGTGGGTCTCGAGAGCTCTCTACTACGATCTGGCACGCATGTCACGAAAATATTCAGCTTGGCTCCCAAACTGTGCCACTACCTTTATTCCAGGGACAAAGACGAACGAAACAGTAATAACGTTCCAAGAGGGCCAAAAATGTTATTCAATATGGGTAAATAAAGGGTCAAAGAAAAACCGTGTGGGTACAAATTGGGGAAATTTCAATAACCTCAATGGCATCGTGCCAGCTTACAGTGACAGCAAATGGGGCCAGTCATTTTACAGGCTTGTCATGACTTTTAATACAAAGCAGTGACAGAGGTCCTTGGGTCCTGAGCGATCGCCCTAAGCCCGGCTGGCGATGCAGTTAAAACACATTCTAGCTCTTCTATTTACATGAGCTACTCCGGGGCATGTCGTACATGACACTGCAAACCAGCTTCTAATAACGACCGCCTGCTGAAGGACTTCAGGTGTCTGATACCATTCTTCACTTCATTAAGGGCGTGGAAAACTGCATGAATAACAAGGAGTGATTTTTGTAAGCTCCCTGGGATTTTGCCGTGGTATTTGGTTTGGTGGGGCGATGATTGCTTGCTTTCTATCTATCTACTTATCTTTCTGTCTCTGTATACACACAAAGGTGCATGCATCTATATATATAAAGATGAATACATTCACATTTATATACACACCGAGAGATGAACACACACGCAAATTCCTCCCAAGGCAGAGACCTCAGATAAGGGTTAGCATCATTTGAATGAGGGGGGCAGAGAGGACGAGATTAAATAATGCAGAGCATCTCATGTATGTCACATACACCGAAGAATATTTGACCCTTTATATATAATCCTATAATGAAATTTACCTGCGTGTAATGGACCTACGGGGCACTTAATTATCACTCAGACTCCTACTAATCCAGAGATCCTTAGACATCCATGCTTGCTTTTCTGCATAGGTCTAAACCTATCCCACTTTCATAACTCTAATCTGTAAATTGTATTGCTTTTACTCCTCTTCTTAGTGCTAGAAGCTTTGCTTCTAAACAAATGCCATGAAAAATGCTGATTTTTATTATGTAAGAAATAAGAGTGGTTTCATTCGTCTCAAAAATACACTAGGGTACTTGGAAGTGCTCTCTAAGAGTTTCCTTTGACATCCAAAGATAAATTTTAATGGGCCCTGTTCCTTGCGCTAGTGCGTATAGGGGCAAGAGGTGTCATATTTAGAAACTAAATGCAGGAGCTGAGGTAGGAGATATTTAGAGCTTGGTAACCGAGATACTTATTTTAAATGGCAAATAAGCACGTTGGCTGAAACTCTAGAATGAAAGCAATCAGTTGTTATAAATATTTGTGAAGTTAATTTTGTTGTTAAGCTGATTAGGGGCAATTTGTCGCGGCAAAGTTGTGAAAACTACTATTACAGAGAGAATTTTAAAAAAAAAAAAGATAGGAAAATTGCGTACAAAAAAATCAATGAGAGAGAAGAAATCAAGCGGGGTGACCATGAGGAAACTTCTAGGAGTGAGACAGGGTGCCTGGGTCTTACATTGCTCTCATGTTGTTCTCTGGGAGAAGCGGGATTTCCAGGACTTTGGTGTTGGAAAGTATTGTTTCGTGGCTGGTGGTGGAAACGGTCTTCCCGGTGATTCGATGGACCTGGTAGAAAGCATGGGGTCGCAGCAGGCGGTCGTCTGCAGTCCCGATGAACAGCTGTAGCGTGAGCGGCTCGCTTTCTAAGTAACCGTGGAGCTGGCAAGAGAACAGAA
>JAHREE010000207.1:2580239-2593198 GCA_033628505.1 Tringa tobata
CTCACTGTGAAAAAGTTTTTCCTCATATTCAAGTGGAACGTCTTATGTTCCAACTTGTGCCCATTGCCCCTTGTCCTCTCACTGGCAACTACTGAAAAGAGTCTGGTTCCCTCCTCCTTCAGTCCACCCTTGAGATACTTATAGGCATTGATAAGGTCTCCCCTCAACCTTCTCTTCTCCAGACTAAAGAGTCCCAGCTCTCTCAGCCTCTCCTCATAAAGGAGATGCTCCAGTCCTCGAATCATCTTTGTGGCCCTACGCTGGACTCTTTCCAGTAGTTCCCTATCCCTCTTGAACTGGGGAGCCCAGAACTGGACACAGTATTCCAGTTGTATTCCACGGTATTCCAGAATATTCCACGGCTCCCTCAAAATATAGGGAGCGTTATTATAAAGGAAAACATAGGACAGCATAGGAACGCTGTCACATCGCTCAGCAGGACAAGGGGGAAAGGAGGACGGTGCAGTAAAGGCAGAGCTGCGGCACTCCGGGCTGTTAGATTTGTCAACAGGTAGGCGGAATATCGACCAAGACAGATGTCAAACGGGAAGGAGGAAAAGGGGGGACTGAGTATTTTTCTTGGTTAGGAAAGATCTCACGCGTTCACATCCACGCATATTTTCCGTGCATGCTCTGGAATACTGTACTCGGTGGTATAACCATTCTGTTTCCTGGCGTGCGACACGGGATGCATGCGTCAGACACCCTATTTTTATCTTTTTCTCTGTGTAAGACAGTCCGAAGCCCTTAATAACTCAGCGGCTGAGTAGGGGTGACAAAGGCTGCTCTCGGCTGCCGCATTCATAGTAAAGGATGTGCCATTCCTACCAAGCGTGCTTTGCTTGGCAATACGTAGATCCGAGTGGAAAGAGCTGTACTTTCCCCCTGCTGAGAGAGGACTTAGCTGCAAATAAGCATCAGGTGCACGGTATTTCAGAATGAGTTTTCCTCCCCAACCAAAGGTGAGGGTCCTGCAGCCGCCTGGTTTAGCACGAAGGAAAAAAATGCAGGCAAAACTTAAGTTTCTGTAGGGTAAGACCTCTGTGGCCGGTGTTTTTGGTTTTGAAACGAAAGTGGGTCATGTCCTCTTGTTCTGACCCACCACTGACTGCTCTGCTCTTTTCCTTTTGGAGCAACACTGTTAAAAAATACTGGAACTGGTCTCCAACGACATTTGCATTTATGTTGTCTGAAGCTGCTAAGATCAAAATCAGACTTAATTGCGGGCCTGTCTTGCGCTCCTGTAATTCTATCAAAAGCGATGCAGTCACTGGTAATTAACACCAGAACAGGACCCATCACAGCCCAGCTCGTTGTCGCCTTCCCTCGCCTTACGCAAGAGCGAGGGAAAGGCTGCGCCGCCTGCTCCGCCGCGCCACGCTCTCCCTGGGATTCCTACACCTCCTCGTCAGCGCTTTCACAACGCCCTCTCCCACCGACACCTCTCCATTCTCACCAGCGGATCGCTCCTCATCTCGGCACCGGCTGCCAAAGCAAATCCCAGCCTTTCCCCGGCCGCGAGCGGTTTTGCCCGTCCGGGCGCCGCGGCGCTGGATGCCGGGCGCCTTCCTCCGGCAGCCAGCAACGTGCCAGGGAAACTGAGATGCTTCACCCCTTGCAGCCAACGTCCCACTGCAAAGTATGATCTGATCCAGTTCTACGGCGACGATAACCTGGGGTTTATAGCAGAAGAGAGCATGCCCAGCCTGCCTGGGTTCCAACCGGGCCCCTGGTGCACATCTACGAAGCCCGGCAATCACACAATCTTCATGGTTGGAAAGGACCTCTGAGATCGAGTCCAACCATACACACACAAAAGACCCCCACGATCTTGGGCCCTAGAGCGTGCCCTGAAGAGCCATGTCTACACGTTTCTCAAATACCTCCAGGGATGGTGACTCCACCACCTCCCTGGGCAGGCTGTTCCAGTGACTGACCACTCTCTCAGTAAAGTAATTCTTCCAAATACCCAATCTAAATCTCCTCTGCCCCAACTTCAGACCATTCCCTCTGCTCCTGTCATTATTCCCTCAGGAGAAGAGGCCAACCCCCATCTCTCTACAGTCTCCTTTCAGGGAGTTGTAGAGGGCAATGAGGTCTCCCCTCAGCCTCCTCTTCTCCAAAGACAATTAAACAGTCTTGAAAAACAATGGGCAGACAGAACTGAGGTGCTTTTAACACAAGCGTTAGGGGGGAGAAAAAAAAAAAAAAAAAAGAAAAAAAAAAAGGCAAAACCTCCCCCAAAGCTCCCTGTAGTTACCAAATTTTGAGGAATTTTTGCAAACGGCGCCTCCACTAACTCCAGCGCTATTTCAGCATTGGTGGTTATTCTAGAGTCTGTGAGGAAAACTTCTATTATTTAAGCCACGACATTTATTTTAAGAAACGCGGCTGAAATATGCTGCCTGCTTCCTTCCAAGAGCTTTATGCTTTTGGCACGCCGAGGCGTCTGTTGAAATGCTCAGAAAGCTACCTGTCA
Organism: Tringa tobata; assembly: GCA_033628505.1. NCBI lineage: Eukaryota > Metazoa > Chordata > Aves > Charadriiformes > Scolopacidae > Tringa > Tringa tobata. The sequence goes on from JAHREE010000207.1 coordinate 2,582,719, forward strand.
TAACAAGGAGCCCTCTGTGCCTGGAGAGGCTCCCGGAGACCACTGAAAGAACGGTCCCGTTCCGATGGGACACACCAGCCAGGTACATCCTCTGCACCCACTCACACCAGTGGGGAAAAAAAAAAAAACAACCAGGAAACCACCCTTTTGATTGTACTTACTGGGAGTTTGGGGAAAAGACTGCAAAAACCCTACAGCGGTGCATTCCTCCAGACTCTGACCCTGTAAATGCCTTAAACGACCACAGTGGCTGATTTAGGGTTTAGCCCGTCCCAACGCATTCAAGGGCAGAGGTCCCACTAATAACCAAGTGGGGCACGACCAGGGACCCTCCAAACTAGTCAGAAGCTTGTGCTTGAGACTCTCCAGGCTCCTAGGGTCTGCACCCTCAGTGATAATGATGTGCCAAAGAGGAAAAAAAAAAAAACAAAACAAAAAACCATCAGTAACATCTGTATCAGCGATGCATCTACAGATATGCGTGCCTGTTCTTTGTAATTTTGGTACATAATAAAGACAGTAAGTAAATACACCCATTTATGGCTCTAAAAATGGTGAGAACAGTATCTACATTCTCTTATCCTACCATGTAACTGCTGGAGACACTGCTTGCAGCAGGTACCACAGCGCTTACGCTCAGCAATGCCTTATACGTCCATCTGTCCCACTTGCATTTCTAGAACTGCTCAAGGGATACCCCGAGTCAGTCTGGAGAGAATCATTAGTGAGACTAAACACCCAGTCTGGAGAAAGGGAGCTTCTTTCCCCTTCCCCCCCCCCCCCCATCAGTGTTTTGGAATGTAAATCCAACGCCTTAAAAAGGTGAAACAGGATAAAATCCATAAACTAGCGAAAATTTTAAAGTAATAGCTGCTTGCTTCTTTAAGCCAGAGCTTCAGGAGCAACTTTCTGAAGTGGTAGGTTTGGGGTTTTTTTTATTACAGTTAACTGCACATGATAGATGATAAAATGAAACAAATCGTCACATTTTACAAATGTAATACACAGTCTCAAAAAAAAAATAACATCAGCGAGTGCTCAGCGTCCTGATTTTTTAAAACCAAATTGAAGATCAAACTGTTTAAACTAGAAGGAAAGTGCACAAACAAGTTTTCAGTACTGACTTTAGCTGTGAGCACCCAGCACGCATAAAAATAGGGTCATCAATCCGATTTTTAAGAAGAATAATTTACTTTTAGCCACTACAAAGAAGCACCAGGAGACGTAACCTGTTGCATCACGGGTTTAAACGGGAAGAGGGAAAAGTTGGTCTTGCAGGCAATGACTGTCACGTGAAGGAAAGGCACCGAGGGGGAGGTCAGGAGCCCCGGGCATCTATTTTCATGCCTGCTGCAGATATCCTGCCTGACCTTTGCTGGGGCAGCCACTCAACTGCCCTGCCTCCCTGCCCCGGGGCTGAAAACGCCCAGGGACCCGCTGCTGGAGGCTCAGGGAGCCAGCAACCTATGGGCTGGCACCCCCCAGCTGAGGGGTGCAGGACCCCGCGGGGCGAGGAGCAGCTCTGGCTGTGCCAATTCAGCTGGACATCCCTGGCAGCACCCACGGAGCACCAACACACCACGGCACCACCCGCCTCGCCGCGGGATCTCACAGCATCCCTGTCTCTTCCCAGCTGTTCCTCTCCACCTTCAGCATCACGCTCTGCGATTGCTGCCATAGCATCCACCTGCCCTTTGAGCTTTTCAGGTCTCTGGCCCAGAAGGACGTAGGCTGCTGCAGCCCACAGTGTACCTAGGGCTGAGAGAGGCACACCATCCCGACCATCTCTTCCCCTTGCCAGCAACCAGGCATGCAACAAGGAGGAGGGGGGCAAGTTCTCGGATGAGGAGCAAAGCTCAGCTCCAGATCACTTGCCAGTGTGGATTCAAAACGGAGGTGCTAAACTTGGGCCGCTGGGATGCTCCTGTACACTCTGTTCTCTGAGGAGAGCACAAGCCAAAAAAAAAGATGAACGTCTTATTCAAAACAGCAGAGCAGACGGACTTCAGAATTTAAAACAAACAACCCCCCCCCCCCAAAATAACACACCTCCTTAGGAGCTAAGGTGACCCTCTAGCTGTGATAGCTTCTGCTGAATTTTATCTGACATAGTAAATCAAAAAATGTGTGTAATTTATGCCCTGTGCAACTTCACACACATGCTACTATCTCTTAGTCCTTCTTGTAAAAAATGTAACAGCAATTCCTACAATTTTTTTGTGCTGCTTTTGAGATTTATTTTTCCTTTCTAAACCTAATTTGCCTTGGATTCACCCAAACTCTGTTTTAAGACCCAAATGTAGTCAGAGCTGGTCTGCAAATAAAAATAAGATGGCTTGCTCCTCCAAAGGGCTGAGCCTGGGCAGAGGGAGAACGAGAGCTGGACGGGAGAAGGAGTGAATGGAAAACAGCAGGAGTGTGTTTTATGTGGCACTTTCCAGCGCTGCCACTTGGACTTTAATTCAACAGTGCAGCAAAAGAGCAGCTGTTCACATCACGATGAATAAAGACCTATATAAAACTTCCAGCTGCAAATATGCTGTGAGGAATTATTAATCTTAATGTAATAGAGATGCCGTACACTCAGTCACTGGCTCACAAGTCATTTCGGTCTCCATCCAGGGAAAAACAGCCTTCGTGGCTGCTGGCTCTCAGCACAGCCGTGAAATCTCCTTGTCTAAACAGCCGCAAGACGCTGCTCCCTGTTTCTAGGAAGGATTTTCCTCCTCAAAAACAGAGGTACCTAGAAACCAACCCAACTCACACACCTCCTAAAATTGTTTAGACTTACCAGAGGGATGCCCCTCGGAAAAGGAGTTACTAACAGAATGAATTTGTAGGTCCTGAGCACCTTATCCACTGGGACACCGGGAGATCATTACTGTTCTTGTGCCATTTTCTACCGTGAGACTGAAGAGATGTCCTTCCTGTCATCCTAGCTTCCCCTTCATCATCCCTGGCCCCACTTTCAGGTGACTGGAGGCAGCCAGCCCTCTCCACACCACAGCCCATCTCTAAGAGGGCATCACCTAATTGAGCAGCTGTGGGAGCTTCCAAAGTCTCCCCCAGGACAGGGCTGGGGAGAGTCGCTCCCCCGTGGAGGGGAGGATGGCACCTACACCAGATCCTCTGGCGTAGAAATGGCACCTACACCAGTCAGTCCGCTTCAGTGACGAGGTTCTCCTCTTCATGAACAGCCCCGTGCTTCCCCCAGGGGGGCTGCCGCTGGCCCTCATGCAGTAGGACAACCTTTCCCCTGCATAGCTTCTCCTGCGGCACGGCCACCACGTGTGACCTTCTGGGGCTCTCCACCCTAGCAAGCCTACGTTGGTTGTGTTTGGACAGGATCCACAGCAACACGAAGCTGAAGCGCGGGAGGCTTTCAAATCGCATTTGAGTAAATGTACACTGACAACAGAAAGAGGGGCTCTGGAAACCACGGATTAAAAGTCTGGGTCTGGGACGAAGTCCAACGCAGCAGTGCCCCCTGATTCCCATCCCAACCTCTACCCAACCTCTCAATTTACTCAGCTTCCACTCAAACGTTTCCCCTCGGCATCCTTAACAGCTTTCAGTTTGGACAGTCGTATCCATGGTCATGCAGGAGTTAAAAAAAAAAAAAATAAAATCCAGTGCAGGAGCACTGCAACAGGAATTTATTACGTATTCTTCAGCAGATACCCTGGGCAAGCTTGTACTTGCGAGGCTGCCTTTCGTCATGCCGCTGACGCACCGCTCGGCATCCAGCGAGCTCCCATTTGTGGGTGAGCAGGGGCTGGCCCGGGATGCTCACACCGGGTGTGTGCCAGGTACCGTCAGCACGGGCGGGACGGCGTGATGCCCTCACCGATGCCCACCCCGGCCACTGCCAATACCCACCAGTGACATCTCCAACCACACACCCCCCAAATACCATGTTATCACTCGGTGGCTCACCAGCGCTGCAGTGACTGCCTGACTTTGAATTCCCATCCCATTCCCTGAAAATTCCAGGGCAACGTGGTGGCCAGCCACCCCCAGGGGTTATCTGCTTATGGGTCAATACTTTCGAGGTGCTTTTCCTGCACATCGAGATGAACAGTGGCACACATGGGACAGGGGCAACACAGTTCCAGGCAAATTAGCTCTGGGGCTCCTAGACACCAGTGAGGCAGTCTTAGACCAGAAATGGTTGCTTTCCCCCTAAACTTTAACTCCTATCCCAATGACATTTATTTAAACTGCCACTGAAGACAGAAAGCTGGGGCTATGTTTAAAGTCTTTATCTCTGTAAATATTTGGCGAGCTATAAATACTGAGCCATAGTCATAATATGAATATTGGACTTACTGTTCTGTTGCTATGAAAATTACTATAAATACACTTCCAATTCTTAATTTCTCTCATTTGCCAAGAACTCCTTTAAAAAAAAGACAAAAAAGTTCTTATGTAAGACATTTTGCTAGTTAATTAGCCATCGGAGTCAAAGGCCACAGCACAGAGCAGGAACTGAAAAACTCAACGACAGAGGCAGACAAAGCATGTAGAGAACCAGCACACTATAGAGCTGTATGTTCCAAGTGGGACTTATTATAATCGGACAGCCCACGAGTCAAGCCCTGACTGCTTTCTGTGTTTGGGGAAAGAAGGGAGAGGGAAGGGAGGATGTCTGAAGGTCTGAAATCAACCTCGCTGCTTCTGCAAGTCACATGAATGCTGATGGCTTCCAAATTTCACGGTACCTCTGCCCATTTTTTTTTTTTCTTCTTTTTTGTATAGATACGAATTAAAAGAAGGAAAGCATTTCAAGGCATTTTATAAAAGTGCAGAGCAGGGATGACTTTGCAGCTGAAGGAGTAGTGAACTGGGCATAGGGTGATTGAGTTCCCTTCTCCAGCTCTGCCAGATAGTTTTTGCTTCATCACAGATACATGACTCGATTAGAGCAGAGAAAATTTCATAACAAGTTTTTACATATTTCCAGCCTGCTCTATGTTTAATCAATTTGTGCTTCAGCCTTCTTATAAAAGCCAGTAACCATGCCATGTGGCTGGGTAACCCTTTCTTCACTAGGGAAAACGCAGCACTGCCCAGCTCTCTGGTTCCAGTCAGTAGGCGATTTACACCCACATTCCTTGAGGAATAAAGTGGATTAATGCTACCCCCTTGCTCTTCGCAGTCAGAGAAGGGCTGTCTGCAGATGTATGTTCCTCAAGACAGGTTCTGCTTCCATTGTTTCAAACCCCCAAAAGTGTCATCATCACATGCACAAGTTTCACAAATATGCTATTTGTGACTCCTGTCTCAGAGCAGGAAAAGGCAGTGTGTTTTACCAGGTCACTACACACTTCTGGTCCTACTCTCCTTCCACAAGCCACCTTTGATCCACCTGGTCCTACAGCTCCGATTACACTGCAGTTTTATCTGAGAGCATGCCTTCCACGGAAAGCATCTTAATGTAGCAATAAAAATAGGTCAGGTATATCTTATAGCTTGGCTTCAAGGTTTTGACCTCCAAGACAGTATGATCAAGCTGCGAAAAATCCAGAGAGATTGTATTCCATACTGTGAGTTGTTCGAGAGCAACGGTGATGCCGTTGGTTGATGTCACTTGTTTTAGCAAAAAAAATTAAAAAAAAATATAAATCCCAGTGGATGCAACAGATCAGACTCTCTGACCAACAAGAATAAAATGAACAGCTCTGCCCAACAGGCCATAAAGGCTAAAATGAACTGAAAGGCCTGTGAGCTCCAACAACAAGTAAATAAAATAAGTGCGAAAGACTCTTAGATAAACTTTCTCAACACACAAGTACTATTTTCAATCGATCATTCTAAATATTGCCATGTTGAGTAACATTATTTAGCAACAGCTGTTGCACTAGACTTTCATCCAAATACTGACGAGCTAATACCACAACCCCCGTTTAAAGCCAGTGAGACGGCCAAATAAAGTGTTGCAAATATTAATGGCAGAACTTGCCAATGAGAGCTTTGCAAGAGCAGCCCATCTGCTGCTGCAAATGGATGACACCTTGCCACACTCAGTGTAGTGGGATGTCTGTGCCTGGCTGGGATTTGAGGTGGATGCTGAGGGTAACACTTTCCCCTTTAACGGGAGGTATGACAAGTACTGGTGATCAGGACCTGTGTTTCCACACCCAAACTAAGACAGCACCTATATCAGCCCGTTGACTTTAAAACATGAGGTTCTGGCACACGTCAAGTCCCAAACCAGAAACAGGAATGCCAAAGACTTAAAAGGCACCGCTCCTCCCCATCATACTCAAGCCCTACTTGGGTATCTCACCCAAGAAGTAAACCTTGGTCCTGGCAAACCGGTAAGATCTCAAAGCCTGCTGGGCTCAGTTACACATAATTACAAGCAATGATGTCAAGTCAAAAAGAAACAGGGAAAAGCCAGGTGATTCATGCCACCTAACTTCAACAGGTACAGGCTGGACAACAACAGGGCCTAGTCACCTTGGCTGCCTTCAAAGCCAGCCAAGTGAGACACGCACTCTGAAGGCGTGACCCACCTGAGCTGCTTCAGATGTTCACATGAGAATAAAATTAAAAGCTCCCTAAACTCTATATTGACAAGCCTTCCCCTGATTACAGAGGGAAAGTAAGGCAATTAGCTCAGCTGCAGACACCTACGGCTAGCCAAATGAACCCAAAATGTAGACGTGCCACTGTAACCAGCCTAGGCCACCCTCCGAAGCAGCAGTGTCCCACACACCCAGGGGACAGAAAGGCACACTGCACCTAGCCCACAGACACACCGAGCAGAGCTTTCTCTGAGAACCCCCTGCAGTGGCAGGGCCTGCTACGGACACACCGCGCTTTGCACCTCACCATCAGGCATTGCGGGCAGTTGCTCACGGCTTCTCACAAGCAAGGGAATGAGACCCTCACCTTGAACGGTGGTAGCTGGCAGCCCTTGTCTCTTCCCAGAGGGAAAGGCCAAAGTCAGCTCCACCACAGCTTCACTGCAATGCTTCAGCTCCTCCACCCTGATTCTGGGGGCCTGATGTACCCTGGGTGGTCACAGCTGGGAGATAGATGGTTAACCAGCTCCACCTGCAGCCTCCCTAACTCTTTATCAGGGAGTGTAGTGATAGGATGATGGGGTAATGGCTTTAAACGGAAAGAGGGGAGGTTTAGATTAGATGTCAGGAAGAAATTCTTTCCTGTGAGGGTGGTGAGACACTGGAACAGGTTGCCCAGAGAAGCTGTGGCTGCCCCATCCCTGGAGGTGTTCAAGGCCAGGCTGGATGGGGCTTGGAGCAACCTGGTCTGGTGGGAGGTGTCCCTGCCCAGGGCAGGGGGGTTGGAACTCCGTGATCTTTAAGGTCCCTTCCAGCCCAAACCATTCTATGATTTTGGGTGGCCTTGCTTTTGCTTCCAAATTGGAATGTATGTTAGAATCATAATAAAAAGGCAGCACTCCTGCTAATGCTCATTTTTAGATTAAATTCAAACTTACTCATGTTACATCCCTTTCTAATAGAAAAGGGAAAAGAGGATTCACTAATAACTGTAGATTCAAGAAGCTAGAGGCCACATTTGATCATATTTTTCTTTATTTACGTTATTTTACTCAAGACTGGAGGAACAGAAGAACACTTTCACTCATTAGACGGCTCCCCTAAAAACATCCGCTATTTCAGCTAGGCTTCTAATTTAACGGTGCCCTGTGGTTAGACCAACCACCCAAGTAAAGTCTATTCAGGCTGAGACATCCAGGGGCTTCGCTTACTCCAGCAGAACTGCCAGAGCCACAGCCCTGCAAAACCTCCCCAAACCTGCCTCCATTTCCAGCTGGGCCCTCGCAGCCAGCCGTGGGGCTGCGCCAGTTCACATAGTTTAAGGTTTTCCTCACAACCGGGAGGGATTGGAAAAGGAGGCTTTTGATGTGTTCAGGCCATGTGCTCGAGATTACTTGTGTACCTAGATGCTAGCACATGTGCCTGCAAGTTGTGGTCTAGGTTTGTTTGTCCCTGGCAGTTCGTGTTTGCAGTTATGGGTGGAGTTTGTGTGTAAATTCAATTAACTGTACGCCGTTTTGTAGTCCATAATACTCTACAACCTATCTATATTCAGTAACAATACTTGAGAATATATTAGGAATATTATTGCAGAGTAAGAGGTACAACAGAAGGCCCACATAATGAAAATGACATAATCGCAAGAGAAGCTGTTGAAAATTAATTTGAAAGCCATTTTGGAAAATTATTGTAGGATTGTTAAGGATTATTGATAAATAAATGCCATCTAGATTTTATTTTTTTTTAAATACTCACATTCCAAGCCATTTTATGAAGTCCTGCATATATGGGGAGAGATTTACATATTTTATGTAGCTTTTTGTAATTCTGAGATGACAAGCACTATCGAAATATTGGGAGAGATATATATAAACACGACTGCTCCATGCTGTACTGTGTTTCCACCAGACCAAATACCTTCCGTAGCACAGAAGGTGCTACCAGACCTTAAAACAGAGTTCTGCAAAAAGTGGCGTGATTTTTTTTTGGTTCTTGCCTATTTTTTTTTCAACAAGTGTTATCTTCCATGGATAAAGGACAAGGCAAAAAACCAGACCGACCCATACCAGTTACACTTCCTCAGCACCTCACAACTTTTAGACGTGCTATTCATCTTCAAGTCAATGAGAGTTTTACACCTAAATCTAACCCTGCACGCTTTGCCAATTTTCTCTGGTGTTTTTCTCCTAGAAATGCAGGCACTTGGTACATATATAGCAGTGAGACTGTATTAAAAGCCACAGCAGGTGGAAAATAACACAGCCCAGGGAAGTTTTTGTTTTTGACTCTCCTCGCTATCAAAGCTATGCACCGAGCACAATGAGGCACAGTAAATAAAGACATTTCACACAGTCGAGCACGAAAATCTTCCAAAACAAAGAAAATTAAATTATCTTTCGACTAAAGAACACACTGCAGCGAAAGACTAAATGAGCGATTCTAATTAAAACCATGCTGCGAATCTCCTACTTTCTTTCCACCCCGAAAAAAATAAAAATAAATAAATAAAAAAAAAAAATCAGCTAGCGTTTGTGCCTGTAGAGCCACCCCTCTCAAACCAGTCAGGCAGCTTCTCAGCCAAACCGATGCAAGACGCAGCATCTCAGGGCTACAGAACACATGGAAATTATTTCCATAGCGATCATAACAACAACATGCCAGGCCGGGATCCGCGGGGAGCTCGGCCCCTCCGCTCTTCCCGGCGCTGCCCGCCCTGCCAGGCACCCCCGCGTCGCCCCGGTCCCTCGCCCCACGGCCGCATCCAGCACCCTGCCACCCCGCTCGCCCCTGGGGACCCTTTGGAAAGGGTTGGATCCACCATAGTCACATCTCTTCTCCACCCCGCGCCGGACGGCCGAGCGTTACGTCCCCATAACGTAGGAGAGCCACGGCACGGGTAGTCCTGGCCCCGGGCAAGCACAGGCAACGTTGTGCAAGCCCTGCTCGAGCTTCTTAATCCCAAACACGCCGCAACCATCTCGGGGCTCAGGTCTCTCTCCTTGCGGTGCTGAGCCAGGCAGCAGCCCCGGACGAAGGTGTTCGGGAAGGGATGAAAACTCGGGGATAATCCCTTCGTGCCGGGGCTGTGCCCGACGCGTCACACACGGCCGGGCTCGGAGGAGCAGCTCTGCAGAAAGGAAACGTGATCTCCCGATCCCACCCGCTCTCTTCTGGCTATTCATCTATTTGCACAGCCACCGGGCTATCCCGAAGGCTAGCCACTGCCCTTCCGTGGGCAGAGAGCCGAGGGGATGGGAACGTGTGGCTTATTAAGTGCAGCGAATATGGGCATCCACGTCCCGGGCAGGACACGCATGATCCGCTGATACTGCTATTTTGATAGCAGGGGAACGGGAATCAGCTAAATATAGCAGACTTCAGCGACCGGTCTAAATGACAGACTTAAATGACACGAAGAAAGGTGCACTTTGCCCAAAGACAGGGGAAAGAAATGGGGAGATTTTCAACAGCGACGGGAAGCTTGGCCCTAGCATCGTTACGCCTGACTTGCTATCAAGACATCCAGTAAAAGCTTCAGGGACACAGGGACTTCCAGGGACTTCATGCCCCTTAGATGTGGGCAGGTATAACGGTGGAGGAACAAAAAGCAGATGCAATCATCCCATGGGATCCCAAAATCAAAGGGAACCCAAGGCAAAGGCAGAGAAAAAGGAGGATCCAGTTAATGGCATTCCCCTGAAAAAAAAGACACCAGGAAGGAAGCAGCAACACATGGGGAACATGTAACCGATGTTAAGGGTGTTAAGGAGGAGGGAACCAGACTCTTTTCAGTAGTTGCCAGTGAGAGGACAAGGGGCAATGGGCACAAGTTGGAACATAAGGGGTTCCACTTGAATATGAGGAAAAACTTTTTCACAGTGAGGGTGACGGAGCCCTGGAACAGGCTGCCCAGGGAGGTCGTGGAGTCCCCTTCTTTGGAGATTTTCAAG
>JAHREE010000207.1:2608065-2622533 GCA_033628505.1 Tringa tobata
AAAAAGAAAAAGAAAAAGAAAAAGAAAAAAAGAAACAAACAAGCTGTGTAGAAACAGTGCTAGGCCCGAGAAGAATTTATTGATCTTCAAACTGAAGCAAAAAGCTTCATGACGAAAACCACTGATTTTATACCTGGCCTATCTTCTTTCCTTTGGTGAATTCTCCTCACCAGGTGTCCTTCAAAAGCCTTTACAAGTAGTTAAATGGCACGACCACAACGTACCACCCTGCCCTCTGACATCAAACTTTATTATTTCTCCCACCGGCCAGGAGAAGACCACCAGTGAGCGGTGAAAAAATCATGGTCCTTGGACCCTTTGTGGTCGCCGTGGTGGGGGGCTACCTGCCAGGGCTGAAGGGGCTCGTCCCGCCGCGGGGTGCGGATGAGGAAGCTGAAGGGCTCGTTAGCTCTCGCCCAGTTTAGCCGGAGGCTGGCCACTGGGGATTTACTGGTTGCCCTCCTCGCTGCCACAGCCCCGGTGCGAGGACAGCGTGAATCAGGGCTGGGAGGGGAAGGAGGCAAAACGGCTTCCATAACGGATGCGTGTTACATCCATCACATGGAGGGCATTACCTCCTTCACACCCCCCAAAGCATCCCTGCCGTCTCCCACTGCAGAGACTATAACCACTCACACTGTTTGGGGTTTTTGTTGGGGTTTTTTGCCTTTTTTTTCTTTCTTTCTTTTCTCTTTTTTGAGTGCTTATTCAGCCCTTTATCACCAGCGTATTTAACTCCTACCTGCTGGTGTACACGTGCATATACACCGACGGGACTTGGGGTGGTGCTAAGTTTCTCCACGTTATCTTTCTTTGCTGTTTATACATTCGTCAGTTTAAACCATGTGATTTGAATGCCTACAGACCACCCCACCCCACACACACACACACTACCTGCATCACAGGGCTCAGCTGGAGCCACCAAGTCCCAGCCCTGGCTGAGGAGCAGGACCACCCTCGGGCACCCCCTGCTCCCCCAGCACCACTCGCTGGCGAGTCGCAGGCGCCAAACTTCCAGCTACCCTGGCTCTCCAGCCCTCAGGATGTGGAGCATCCCCAAAAACAACAGAGGGGTAGAGAAGAAAGTAGCCGTACAGCTCCCCAGCACGGCCCAAATGGGACCTCATCCAAAAGAGAGATGTTGCCTCTGTGAGGGCTCCCAGCTCCCAAGAACATCTGGATCCAGTAGGAGCCAGAGGGGCACTGTCTGCAGAGGCAAGATCCTGCCAGAGACAAATCCTGAATTTGGCTACTGCCCCCCCGCCCCAGACAAGCATGGGAGCCTCAGCCTTGGCTGGTGGCCTGACGCCACATCTTCTGAGCTCCTGTGCAAGACTTTCTCCCCAAAATGGCCGGGGGGAGCAAAGAAGAGGTCTTTTGCTACCAGACACCGATCATATAAAGAGCAAAGAGCTGGCAAAAAAATACAGGCAACTGGCCATTGTATGTAGCCACTCTTCTTTGCCTAGCATGTTAGCGACATGTACTTTAACTCTGAAAAATTCCACACACAACCCCCCCCCAAAAAAAAATTCTGGATAAACCATATTTGACTAATGATAAATGACAAAGAGCAGAGCAAAACAGCTGTGTCTCTCCTAGTGATGATCAGCACACATTTTTAAACAGATGTTTCTGGTTTTAAGTAAATTCTCACTTGATGGATTTTTTTTTTTTTTGAGGACACAACATCTATCAGATTAAAAACTTTAAACAATTAAAAAGGACAGTTCTGACTGGCAGCATGTAGCCCTCCAGTGAAGGGGGTGGTTGTTTTTTTTTTTAAGATACATGGAAATAAGCAATAGTTCCATAACTAATTACATCTATTAAAAACAAACAAAAAACCCACAAAACCCCCTTTCAAATCATTATCAGCATAATTAAGTTGTAAAATTAATGTTCTCAAATAAAACCTGAAAATAAAAACCACAGTTTGCTGTTAGCCTGCAATCTGCCACTGAAATTCCAAAATACCACCTGCCCAATTATAAATCGACAATTAATGGCAGTTTTCCTGATAAAGGAAGCAGGGTGATGCATTTAACAGTGTCACGGGCTGGGGCTGTCAGAGCTATTTCCTATGTTGGGTTATCTTCATCGTGCACTTAATTTCCTGCAGCTAAGCGCGGTTGAAGGGAAAAAGTCACCAAGCAAACGGTGCGGTGGTGAAATCAAATCTGGTTGCTGCAAAGCCAGCCTTATCAATTTTAAAAGGCCCAAACTACCTCATCGAGCCAGCGTCACGTGGGGGGGATGGGGGGGGGGGACAAGAGCCTCTCCACGGGGGTCAAGAAGAGAAATAAAAGGTCTTCGCGCAGCCTTCCTATCAAATACCACCCTTATTTCCCTCGGATCGAATTTTCCACCCATTGAAAGCCTGTCCCAGTCCTTTCCCCACCGTAATAAATCTACCAGCCAGTCCTCCTGAACGCTGTAACCAGGGGTGGCTGTTTCAAGGCGGGTTCACAAAAAATACCCTGGTGTGAGGCTGGAGAAAAACGCGCTCAACGTTAACTCCGTCCCTACATAAATCAGATTACAAACCAGATGAATAGTGATTTATTTTGCATACACCAGATACACAATATGATTAAATCAAAAACAGATTATCCAGTCTGGCTGACTTCTGCCTTTAGCAGAAAGATTTATCAAGCTACAAATAAAAAAAAAAAAAAACCCAACCCAACAAGAAAAAAAAGAAAGAAAGATACTAAGCAGCACACTGGACTTTAGACAGGGAGGAAACGAAGCCAAAAACTTCCACTAAACTTCACGAAGGTGTTTAAGCCCCATTTTCACGTGACTGCTATGCGTTTGGGAATTGAATTAAATCACCGTTACACTTTCCAAGCTACTAGATGCCCAAGGCCACTTGGGAAAAAAAAAAAAAAAGAAAAAAAAAAAAAGAGATTTGCAGACAGTTTTGTCCCTTCCCTAGGCTGCTGTGCAGGAGGTGTTGGAACTGCTGGTCTCGGACAGGGACTAACAACAGCTCTCCTCCTTGGCCAAACACCCCGGCACGGAGTCACTGGCCCCAGAGAGGAAGAAGCCACCACCTGGATGAGCAGGATGGATGAGCAGGATGGACGAGCAGGATGGACGAGCAGGATGGACAAGCAGGATGAACGAGCAGGCAAGAGACTTTGAAGGAGCGTGGCTGAGACCGGGTGCCTCTTTTTTCTAACAGGGAGCGTTCCTTCAGAAGAAAAAAAAAAACCCAAAAAACCACCAAACCCGCAAACTGGAGAAACCAGAGGGCTGCTGAAACTTGCACCAGGCTACCAGCTTGCCCCTGCTCCAACTGTGCTCCAAATGCAAATATGGGTACGATTCATTATTTATTGCCTGTGCCTCACATGGAAGCAGATGCCTGTCAGAAGATCCTTGAGTGCTTCTTGGAAGTGCAAGAAAACAACGATGATGCCTACACCTCCGCCAACTTGACTGTGGCCAGAAAAATACACCTGCTTTATATATCACCTGTGAGTTAGCTAACAGGGGTAGATTTTTCTCTCTTGTTTTTTTTTTTGGATTTCCTGTCTGACAGCTGAGCGCCCTGGCTGCGAGCTGTTAACATAGATGCTCCGTCCCACCCCGGACCTGGCTGTAGCTCCTCCGTGGAGTGGAGTGAGTGCAGGGGGCTGGAACTCCTCGGGGCTGAAGTCTGAGAATGCCAGTCGCTGTCACCATCATCATCATCCTCCCAGGTGACACCTAACACCACCTCCCGTCCTGAAATGGCACGTTCAGAGATGGATTTGCGCGGGAAACTTTGCATTTGCCAGCTTCGAGAAGGAATTAAGAAGCTACTAGGAGACAGCAGGAGGCTGGCATCACCTCTCCTCTCCCTCCAAATTTAGAATCAGGGGGTGCTAAAACGAGCTGGTGAAGGAAGGCTGTTAGTAAGATGCTCACAGGGGCATTTGAATGAGCTGCGAGACGGTGGGGAGAAGGCGTGGGGAGGATTAAATCAAACAAGGAAACAAACAAAAAAAACAAACAAACAAAAAAAAATCAGTTTACTGAGACAGGCTTCCAAGCTGTCTTCAGCCTTATGGTATGTAATCAAAAGCTGCTGCTACGTGGTGGCAAACAGAACTTGCTGAAGCATCTGAACATCCCCATCCAGCACGAATATGGCAGGAAAGAGGGGGGAAAAAAAAAAAAAAGTTAAGAAGCACTCCAGGCTCTTCCCTGTCCACTCCTTCCACCCCTCAATTAACACTAACGAGTCCCAGGAGATGGTCACTGACACACAGCCCCAAAGTCACCACTTCAGTGGGTCTCGCCCAGACAGCCCTGCCTCTGCTTTGTCTAAGGAACTTCCTCTCCCTTGCCATAAACTCACAAGTTTGCCATCAACGCACAGGTCAGCAAATCCGGCGCTGCTGCACCAGCCACTATCTCATCTTAAGATAGCTGGTGCCCTTTTCCACCTTCAGAAAACCCCAATTTCTTGAGAAACTCAACTTCTCCCAAGTAAGGTTGTCCTCTATCTCATGATCTGGACCAAACCATCTCTTCTTATTTAAAAAAAAAAAAAAAAAAAAAAAAGAGCACATCAAGAGTATCTGAAAGTTCCACGAATCAAAAGGAAGAAGGAAAAAATAACCAACATTTTAAAATCATGATTTTTAAAGAAATTGTATGGTTTGGGGCCTCAATGAATGACGTTGATGAACTGTCACAAAAGGGGAAGCCAAAAAATCCACAAAAAAAAATAAACAAGCCCATTGATGCAGCTAAAAGCCAAATGTGCTTTTCCGACTGGTAGACAGGTATCCAGCCACACGTTCTTCTGGTGCAAGCTACAGCCTCCATATGTACAACTACCTGACCCCGCGTCTGTGAGGTCAAGAACACACAGGTACATTTTTGAGGCTGAAAAAGAGACTGCAGCTAAAGAAAAATGTGGCTTTCAACGGTTAAAAAAAAAACAACCAAACTGTACAAGAAAATACAGTAGGGACCTTTTATAAACCACCTGGAACTGGGTGTCTATTCCTGGAAGCTCCTTTTGGTGTGGTAGACCTCATATGCCCAACCAACAAAACCAACCATTTCTCTTCCCCCTCCCCACCACCCAAACCACTACATTTAATGAAAACTCAAGGGTTAGAGGCCAGCACACTTTCTGGATCAAACTGATGACACTGGTAATAACTACACTGCATTAATTTTCAACGAGTAAGAAACTGTCTCTAGGAAATTTCAGGTTGCGCTTAGTCAAATACGGAGGCTGCAGAGGAAGTCATAAAAAAAATGTAAGATACTCAGAAATCCGGCACTTTCATGAGGGCCTATACTTTTAGTTGTAATATGGGATGAACTGGGAGATGCTAATGAGCGGGTAAACAATAAAAAATGGGATTTTAGTTTTGGAAATAGTCGCTGACGCTGCCTCTTATTACATACTCTTATTATTCCCTTGCTCCGGGTCTTGAAAAACCTAAAGGGGACGGAGCTTTAATTGCGACAAATGAAAAACATCATCAGTTTTAGACACAATACCCAAAAAGCAAGAGAGAGGGGCAGGGAAAGGCCTCGGTGATTTTCCAGGGCACCCTGGCTTTTGGTGGCACCCGTACCGCGCGTCCAGGAAGAGGTAATCAGATCTGGTTATCTCCAAATCATTACGAGCGGGTAGATTTTTTTTGGAGCCCGAGTTGTTTGTTGGAACCCACCCCTGCAGCCCTCGCGTTTGAAATAGAACAGATGTGTAAAATAACAGGAAAAAAAAAAAAAAAAAAACCGATCCAGCTCTTTGTTGTGACAAATTCTTCACCAATTTTTTTGGAAAGATTTAAAATAACATAGTTTCTGTTGCGTAGGCTGTGATCCTGTTGACGTCCATGCTCAGCTGCCCGGCGCTTCCATATACATAAAACGAGAGGTATTTTCGGTGGAAGGAAGCACGGTCGGTCTATCTGATTGGTAAAATAACTCAAAAATCACATTTCGCCACTAACTTCCAACTGCCCTGGAGCAGGAGTTAATGAGATCACATGGAAACATATTGCGAACCAGGAAACATATTTTATACAAGACCAAAACAGTGGAAAAAAAAAATTTAAAAAAAATAAAAAAAAATGTTAA
Organism: Tringa tobata; assembly: GCA_033628505.1. Taxonomy (NCBI): domain Eukaryota; kingdom Metazoa; phylum Chordata; class Aves; order Charadriiformes; family Scolopacidae; genus Tringa; species Tringa tobata. The sequence continues at coordinate 2,614,165 of JAHREE010000207.1, forward strand.
ATACACAACGTGGCTGGGGGGAGGGAGGGGGTGGGTGTCTCCTTTTTTGTACGCTTCACCTTCCTTGTTTGTGTTAGCCCACAGGCACGCCGGGTGCCTCCTGATGGACCGCAGCGAAGCGCCTACGGGGCACCCGCTGCCACCGAGAGATAAAAGCCTGTTTGGTCAAAATGTCCTATTATTGCCCTCGAAGTCTTCGGCCAAAAGCAGCCCTCCACGCCCACCCCCGACACCAAAGCCCACGGTCAGCCCCTCTGATGAACGCTGGCTACTTGGCACTTCGGTGGGAGAACATGGGGAGAGACCGGGGCCGGTCTTTTTTCAGTGGTGCCCAGGGACAGGACAAGAGGAAATGGGCACAAACTTGAACGTAAGAAGTTCCATCTAAACACGAGGAGGAACTTCTTTCCTGTGAGGGTGGCAGAGACCTGGAAGAGGCTGCCCAGAGAGGTGGTGGAGTCTCCTTCTCTGGAGACATTCCAAACCCTCCTGGACACGTTCCTGTGGGACCTGCTGTGGGTGGACCTGCTTTGGCAGGGGGGTTGGACGAGATGATCTCCAGAGGTCCCTTCCAACCCTATGTGGTTCTGTGATTCTGTAACTTCCAAACTTTTAAACATAAAAGGGTTTTTTCTTTTAAGCACAGGGGAAGGCTCTGAAGGATCTGCCGGCCCTTAAAAGTCTCTATCCCAGCTCCAAACGGTGGCGAGGGGCCACCTCTGGATGGCTCGGCCAGACCCAAAGGGGCTGCTGCATTTCCCAGCACTGAACCGAGTCCTGCACGGAGCTCGGGCAACACAGAGAGGAAGAGGAGGAGAACAGTGAGGAAGGGGACCACAGCACTACACGCTGTTAACCCCAAGGGCCATGGACGGCTCCATCTCAGTTTTGGGAGACAGCACGTGCCCAAGAGGTGCTGGCTGGAGAAAAGTGAGATCAGCAAGGCTGAGAGCCAGGGAACGTATCGCTAATTAAAGCGTTTCAGCTACATGCCCCGCTACCTTCATTTTGAGAAAGACACCTTTGCTACCAAAAGCAAGGAGCCAGAAGTGCTTGGGGAGGAAGAGGATGGGGGTGGCCATCACAACCAGGGACTGGAACCAGCCTGCAAAAATTTTTCAGAAAGCCCAACTCTTCTCCTGCACCAGGTGCCACCCCATACACAGCCTTTAGAAGACTCCAAAATAAAGACCATAACTGAGACTGAAAGAGAAAGCAATGGATGTAACTCAAATTCTGGCTGTTCTGTGGTGCTTCCCACCTGCAGTTGTCTTGCTGTAAATGAACGTGACCAGTATATCATTGTCTGACAAATAAGGTTTTCTTCTTTAAACATAAAAAATGGGGGGGGGGGGGGAAAATCACTGTCCAGTGCAGACAGGAAAAGAAGATTGGTGAGAGGCTTTCAGATGAAGCGAAGTAAAAGCTGAAATAATGCACAAAAGAAGCGTATTCCTATTCTCTTTCTCTTCACTGTCTATAAAGTGTAAATGTAAAAGGCCCTGTAACAGCCACAATAATGGGGAGATCTCTTAGTCCTGCAACAAAAAACATATTAAGACGTGAACAATTTAAGTAAAGCCACAGGTTTGATGGTACCAAATTGTCCTGCTGCCTGACGAGCTTCTGAATGCCCTATTTCCAGACTTCCCAAGCTGCAGCTCGTCCCCTGGGAAGCGGATAACCAGCCACAACCCACGCGTGGACGGCTCCTAGGACAGACGTTTTAACCCTTCCAGGTCTTACTCACGGCCACACCACACCAACGACAGAGGCAGTGTCACAAGGAACAGCTAAAATGGAAGGTGTAGACGGAGAGATGCGGTGGGAAGCAGAGATGGGAAAGGGAAGGAGGAGGAGAAAAAAAAAAAGCATGCAATAAAGATATTAGCAGGATTGCCCTCTAAGTCGGGGTCCCTTACCTCATGTAGGATGTCGGAGACAGAGACTTTGGTTTGGCCCACTGATAGGGATGCTGTGGCACGGACAGATACTGCTCGCAGAAGTTCCCTTTCCTGATGTGCTGGAAGCCGGAGAAGTCTTCTGGCGACAGATCGGCAGTCGGCGATATGGTCCCGTGGTCCTCACCCGCCGGCTCGGTTTTGAGGGTCATGGACGGGGTGTGGTCGATGGCCGTCTTCCTCGACTTGATGGGGATCCCGTCGTTCATGTCCAGCGTGCTGTCGGTGGTGAGGGCGTTGATGGCAGCGACGATGGCGGAGCTGGTGTACTGGTTGGTGTTCCCCAGCCAGGTCTCATCCGTGACGCTCACCCGGGGCGAGTTTTGGGGAGAAGGCGTGGGGGAGTGGTGCGGGGAGTAGGAGGTCTGCCGGCCGTTGAGGCTGTACTTCCTCTTGTTGCAGGGGGACGGAGGCCTGGAGTTGCGAGCCCCCAGCCAGTTCTCCTCCGTGATGCTCGTCCTGGGAGAGGTGGACGGAGAGTGCCTCGGGGAGTTGAGCAAAGTGCAGGCCACCATGCTGCGCTGGTAGCCTTCCTCGGTGTCGGTGGTCTTCGGAGAGACGCACGGGGACTGCCACGGGGAGGTCTGGGGTGAAGTGTAGGGGTAGGAGTAGTTGGACTCATAGGAAGACGCTTCGGAGTTGCAGCTTCTGGAAGACAAGCTACTCGCCGGGCTCAGGCAGGACGGGTCTCTGTAGGCCTCGATGTTCGGTAAGTTCAAAGTGGCGGTGGAAGGCGACCGCTTGGTGTTGGGGATGGCCTCCTCAACCTCGTCGTGGAAAAACTGGTTGTTGTTATGATGGAGTCCCATGTAAGAAGTGATCTCAATTCTAGGGCTCTCCAGCGCTGGGGCTCCGTTAGGTCTAATGTTTGGAGGCAGGTAATACTCAGAGGCCCCACCGTCGATGTGTCCTCCGTATCCAGAAGGATGGTTTGTTGACGGGACAACGGAAATGACGGGATTTGATGTCTGAAGGCCATGACATGGAGTTGACAATGAGGAATGTGCCACATTTAGAGGCAAGCCAGCGTTTACGTTGGAAGATGTGTAATTATAGTGTTCTGGAAAACAAACAAACAAACAAACAAAAGAATGATATGAAGTGCTGCACAAATACACTGACTTGGTAACACACCGAGGTGGAGCGGAGGGGCACGGCACAACACACAAAAGCAAGTTCTCCTTCGCAGCTGAGCCCACCAGCGTGTGGTAGAAGCCGCAGAGGAGCATCCTTGAAAGGGATACGACCGGGGCAGCACAAGAGAAGTTATCTTGTGAGGGGGACACACAGGGACGGAGCTCGTTCTGAGGACACTCCTCTTACACAAACCCCGAGTCTTCCAACAATGGTGCCTCGGCACTCAGAGGCTGCACGTGCTTCCACGTAAATGAGCCTGATCCCCTCCTTGAAAAAGCTGGAATAGCCAAAAAAAAAAAACCAACACAAAAACACAGGACACAAAAACAAAAGCGGAGGCAGACCAAAGCGAAGAACGCCATCAACTGCGTCCTGCTAAAAAAAAATGATACACAACCCAAATTTCCATTACAGCAAGTTTCCGACTGGTTCCAGTTAACTAGGATTTTGGAACGCCACGGATCTATTGACCTGCTCGGGCTTCTGGGACCACTTATCCTCCAGCCCAACTGGCAGAGGCCAGGTGAAGGATAAACACTGATGTCTCACTGCCCCACGACAGCTGAAATTCCCCCGAAACGGCTGGTTTTTGCGCGTGCCGCGTCCAGCGTGCCCCGGGGCCAATGGCCCCACCATCTAACATCTCCGGGTGTACATCAAAAGCAACAGCAGAGCTAAACAGCCAGTGTGAAAAACCTGGAAGGTGACAGATGACCCCACAGACTGGTGGCCATGGGCTCCCCGAAGCCAGCGCAGGGGAACCGCTTTGCGCGCCTCCATCTACGGGGAGCCAGCACCCCAAAGCCAGCCTGCAGGAGGCCACCCCTGCCTCACCCCACCCCACTTTGAGCTTGGGCACTGCTGGTCTACAGCCTCCTCTCAGCCGGCTGGAAACGCACCCAGCTCCAGCCCCAAGCTGGAGAACATCAGCCTTCCCTGAGCTTTCTTACGGCAGCGGCGCTTTCCCACAGAGCAGAGGGAAACTCCGTCATCTCCCCCGGCCACAGGTGGTCCCTGTGGGGAGCTCATCCCCTTCCATCCCCCTGCAGAAGGCAAGATAACACCCACCTTCTTCCTAGAGAAAAGAAGGCTGAGGGGAGACCTTCTTGCTCTCTACAACTCCCTGAAAGGAGGGTGTAAAGAGGTGGGGGTCGGTCTCTTCTCCCAAGTCACAGGCGACGGGACAAGAGGAAACGGCCTCAAGTTGCACCAGGGGAGGTTTAGACTGGGCATGAGGAAAATTTTTCACACTGAAAGGGTTATCAAGCCTTGGAATGGGCTGCCCAGGGAAGGGGTTGAGGCACCATCCCTGGGGGTGTTCAAAAGATGGGTTGACACAGTGCTGGGGGACATGGTTTAGTGATGTTTTTTTATCGGAGTTAGGTTGATGGTTGGACTAGATGATCTTGAAGGCCCCTTCCAACCTAGATGGTTCTATGATTCCATGATTGACCCTTGCCCACCTTCCCTAAGGAGATACAGAAAAGCCTTGCTAATTACTGCAGCTGTTATTCCCAACAGGACCCTGGGAGCGCTGCAGATGCAAACGAGTTGTGTGGTGTGTGTGTGTCCCCGCACCGGCTGCCCAAAGCTGGTGGCACCAGGGCAGCAGCTACTCTCTTTCTTATCAGCTCTCTCATCTCCCTTATCAGCTCAGCCCTCTTCTGGTGTCACCCTCCTCCGGCGATCCCCTGCTCGCCTTTCCTCTCCCCGCTGGCACCGACTCCCCGGCAAAGGGCGCTCGGGAAGAAGGACTGCGCCCTCGCGGCGTGACGGCCACCTCGTGACACATGTCCTGTCAGGTAAGGGACAGGAACGGTGAGCAACACACCACCTTTTGAACCCGCTTCTCCAGGCCTCCTCCAGAGACCGGCCACGTACCAGGGACGGGGTGACTAAATGACACCGGAGCGCGCCGCAAAAACGACCGGATTGTGCCAAACGACGAGGCAGGCAAGAACTTACGAAGACAGAGATGCCACTTTGGCAAAGGATAACCCGACTGCAGGGGTCACAGCGAGGCACAGACCCGTCTGGGGGGGTCAGAGCCCCCCTCCTTCCAAAATGAGTCCCCCTTTTTGCTGCTGCCCTGCCCCACGGCCTCACCGCTCAGTGCCACCGCGGCCACCACCGCTTCCCTCCCACTCTTCACGGAAAAAAAAGCCATCCCCAAAGTGGTACAGCGGCGCTTAGACCTTCTCCGTTTCACAAATGAGCTCAGAGACAGGGTCTAAGCAGCACCCTGAAGGCAACATCAACCCCTTCACTGCTTCCTCCAGCTCCAGAGGAAGGTGATGTCCCTGGTGCCGCACTGCTGCCCGGACGCTCTTCTTCCACGTATAGAACCATAGAATGGTTAGAGTTGGAAGGGACCTTAAAGATCATCTAGTTCCAACCCCCCTGCCCTGGGCAGGGACACCTCCCACCAGACCAGGTTGCTCAAAGCCCCATCCAATCTCACCTTGAACCCCTCCAGGGATGGGGCAGCCACAGCTTCTCTGGGCAACCTGTTCCAGTGTCTCACCACCCTCACGGTAAGGAATTTCTTTCTGGTATCTAATCTAAATCTCTTCTCTTCCAATGTAAAATCATTGCCCCTTGTCCTCTCACTGCTCTTCCTGACAAAGAGTCCCTCCCCATCTCTCCTGTAGCTCCCTTCAGATATTGGAAGGCTGCTATAAGGTCTTCCTGGAGCCTTCTCCAGGCTGAACAACCCCAGCTCTCTCAGCCTGTCTTCATAGGAGAGGTGCTCCAGCCCTCTCATCATCATGTCCCACAGCATCCTGGCCCAGGTGGATTGGTGCTGGTGCCACATCCAGCTGGTCCCCACCACGCAGCCAGACACCCCTGGCAGGGGACCACAGGCTGTCCCGGCTCTCTGCCCGGGTGGGTGGGCTTTGCAGATGGGGTGCACCAACAGCATCTGCTGTCTGCAGAACCGGTGCCTTGAGATCTTCTGTTAAAAGCAAATAGGTAAAAAAACCAACAAAAAAACAACAAAAAACCCCCAAATAACAGGAATAATTATTACCGGCGCGAACAGTACCACGAACCCGGTGGTTCTTTTAAAATCTAACCCACGACTTGGGTGAAATTTGAAAGCTGAGGTCTGCTGGAGATCTGCAGGCAACACAAAAGCTCAGACCAAAAATAAAATAAATAAATAACATTTAAAAGACAGAGTTAAGGGCTGGGAGCAGGAAGTTCCCCTCGTGCACATGGCAGGGAACAGCCTCTTTTAGGCTGCTGTGCGTATTTTTAACATCAGCTTTCAAAGGGCCAAGAAAAACAACGTGTGGCACAGCTTCTCACACGACAGTATCCAAAACTGAAAGAAGCGAGACCCAAATACGTTTGGAGATCTTAAATTTTTTCAGGCGGCGTGGAGAAAGGACGTCCACCAAATATAAAAGCCCCAAAGCCACAACTAGGAAGAGGACCCAACCCTTGGTTCCTGAGCTAAAAAAACCACCAGTGACAATTTGTGAAAAAGCCCATCCTTCTCCACCAACTTCCATATTTACAGAACCCATCAGACCCACGTACACAGCCAGCACCCGGAGCGCCCTGATGTTCTCCTCACCAGGATGAATTAAGACAGGTAGAAATAAAGCACCAGTCTTGAGGGACAGGAGACCAGAGGTGGCTACAAGGACCTGAAACCTCACCACACCACGCAGCTGCCCGGGGTATTTCGGCAGCGCTGGTAGGAACGGAGGGAAGCTGGGAGTCACCATCACCCCTCTGATCCATCCAGACCCCCAGGGACGGCGCGCTTAGGACCAAGCATCTTTCCACAGGGTGTCAGAAATATCCCGAGCCAAACTATCCTTGCAGTGACAGGGCGAGGGGTAACAGTTTTAAGCTGAAAGAGGGGAGATTTAGATTAGATTCAAGGAAGAACTTCTTCCCTGTGAGGGTGGTGAGACACTGGAACAGGTTGCCCAGAGAAGCTGTGGCAGCCCCATCCCTGGAGGGGTTCAAGGTGAGGTTGGATGGGGCTTTGAGCAACCTGGTCTGGTGGGAGGTGTCCCTGCCCACAGCAGGGGGATTGGAACTAGATGATCTTTAAGGTCCCTTCCAACTCTAACCATTCCATTCCATTCTATTCCATTCTATTCCATTCTAAACCCCAGGTCTGCAACAGTTCTGTTCCCACAAACTCCCACATGAAGCATAACTAGGACAAGGAACCCGACCCCTTGGTTTGTGAGCACATCTCCACATACTGCATTTACGCTTCGTGGCAACGGAGAAAATTCAGATTGTTTTTGTTGTTGGTGTTGCGTTTGTTTGGTTTTTTTGTTTTTTTCTAGTTAATTTCCCAGACCGAAGGTTTTGTTCCTTCCTGTCACTAAGGGGCTGACCCTGCAGGGCACCAGGCACCCTCAGGTTTCATTTACACTCTCTAAACGGGAACGCTGGACACCTGCAGCTCAGGGGGGCTTCAGAGAAGGTGAGGGCTGTTTCACATCTCTGAAGATGAAACCACGTCCAGGTCTGCGTTTAAATTCATGCTTTCAGAAGTGCCTAATGGACTTAGGTGCTTTTCTCACTAGGACTCGGGACGCTTAATTTGCTTAGGCCCCTTCGTTTCCCAGGTGTCTAATAACTGGGACGCTCATCTGAAAACCTTGGTGCGAAGCTCTTAAAACCACGGGGTTTTGCTGTTTGTTTTTTGGTTGTTGTTTTTTTTTTTTTTTTCCTTTTCTAAAAACTGAGAAGCTCCTCACAACTACCTGGACACCTGGACACGTGCCGGAGAGCTGGGCAATTAGGGAGCGTGGGGAAGGGGGGACCGCAACGCCTCCGCCTGCATCCCGGCAGGCTGCGAGATGCCGGCAAGGATTTTGCCAACCGGCTTCAAAAAAGCAGGTTTTGCCTTTGCAAAGTCGAAAAACAAAACCAAAACCAAAAAAAAACCACCAACAGATGAAGCCCAGACAACGGGGGCAGCCTTAACTCTGAGGCTGCATTATATCACCCACTCCTACCAGAGCTTTTTATGGTGACCCGCCATCGCAATCAACCTCACACCAGGAAACGACAACTTTCTCTCTCTCTGTGTCAATTCCAGGCTCCTTCCTCTCATTTCCACCTCACCCATTGTCCAAAGTCACTTAAAAAAAAAAAAAAGAGAAAAAAGACAGCCGGACCGAGACACCCGAGTTGGGAACGGTGTGGCCCGGGATAAATTCAGGCCCGTTATTTTTATTTATGGATGACCTTCAAGCTAAAACCCTAACGAGCTCCAGCCCACGGAGGGGGGGG
>JAHREE010000207.1:2637245-2659023 GCA_033628505.1 Tringa tobata
CTCCAGATGGCTGTGTTTCATCTGCAGGAGCCGGGCTGCTGCAGGAGGCTTCGTGGAAGCGGTGACCCAGGAGGGATGGAGGCGATGGCGGGGCTGGCTGCAGGTGGAACAATGCTGCTGAGCATGGGATGGTCAGGAGTCAGGAAAGGCTGCTCGTGGCTTTCCCACTGCAAAAGGGGCTCCTTTCCCCCCTTGCAAGCCTGTAAGCTCTACGTCCCCTGGAAAGCCTGCTTGTAGTGCCAGGCCCATGTAACACCTTCTTGTCCTCTCCCCTCTGCCAGTAGCTGGTCCCCACGTGCATCTGCTCCTGCAGCCAGAGGAGACCTAGACTGATCTGACTGACACCAAAGGAGACACGCTGTTGGTCACAGCCAAGTGCCCCGGGGGCCCAAACGTGTCCTTAGCTGTCTCCACTGAGAGGTGTGCTACAGTAGCATCTCCTCTTGCACCCAAGGCTCCAGGTCCTGACGCCCAGAACAGGTCCAGCAGTGGTGAGGAGCCCTTTGTAGCCTCCCTCACTTTAATAAGGCACCAGCCCGTTTCGGACTCTGAGTTCAACGCCAAGAGCATCCTGGTTTCCATATAAAACGAGTGACCCCATATGAAATCCTGGACTCCCCAGCTGCAGCATGAGCCCTCTTTCCCAAAAATTTCGGCTTGTCGGGCTGCTGTGATGCCTACTGCTCCTCAGCACCAGCTCCAGTCTTTTCCTTCATTAGCTTCCTCCTGCTCTAGGTCATTAAACTTGCATTTAAATGTGCTGTTGGTTCTCCCTAAACGAATAACCTTCCATCCGTTGTGTAATATTGAATTCCTTTGTATTAGCCTGTTCCCCCAGCGTCTCCGAATCCTCCCGCAGTCTGGTGCATTCCTGAAATTTATCGGCAGCCTCCCCTCCTATCATGATGTCATCTGCATCTGGACACCCAGCGCATCGCGCCAACCTCGGGCTCATTTCTACAAAACTCTTCCACAGCACGAGCCCCGGCACCGAGCCCCGGGAGATGTGGGCTGTGAGCTCCCTTCACGTGCACGGCCCTATTTATTGCCCTTCTCCTCTCCTCTAACCCAAGTTTATCCTTCTAATATTGACACTCCGGTACGTGTAGGCTTTTTTTACCGGCCTCATTTTTTGATGGAGTCAGTGACCCCCTTAAACCTCAGCAAACCCAAAATCGTTGCTTTTAAACTTGTCTGGGCTCAGCTTCACAAACGTTACGAATGGGATTTGGGCTACTCTAGCAGCAGTTTTGACTATGGCCCCCTGTGCCAGATGCCCTGCCTCCCCCTTTCCCCAGTACTCTCAGCTTGATACGACAACCCAAGGGATGAGAAGTACTGAGGGAGAAAGGAAATATTTTCCAGGTGCTGAAGTGAGGTGCCGAGGTGGCTACGCGCCATTGAGGGGCACCTAAGGTGGGTAACGATGAGCTACAGCCCAGCAGCGTAAAGCCATAGGCTATTTTCACCAAACACTGAGCCACAGGGATGCCACGGACCTTGGCCAAATCCCGTTCCTCGCAGAAACGCCCCAGGGATCAGGCGATTCTGAGAAGCCCTTTGATCAGGTTGGCAGAGCCAGCAGCTTCTCTTTGGCAGGGGGATCATGAAAGGCTGGCAAGAGACGGGGCTTTTAACATACACCTTTCATTCTTCACGGCTTGAATTGTATCTCCCTCACTCTTTTCACACCATATTTCATGTACAATGGGTGTTTTCTTTATAGGAAGGACTTGGCCGAGGGCACCAGCATCCCGAAACGGATTGCCAGGCTCCTATAGTTTGGTCAGGGATGTAAGTGTTTGGTTCTTCACGTAACAAAATGACACGCGAGCCCGGTCCCTTTGTTCCATTAGCTAATGGCAGCATTCCTGTTTTGTGACATCCCTGCATGCTGAAATAGCTATCTTGAAGAACAAATGCTGAAAATTAAAATCTTCTTGAGTCAAGCTTCCTCATTAGCAGCCTGCCTGGCTAGACTCTACCTTATTATTTTTTTTTCGCTGGTGTGTAGCTGTAAAGAGAAAACCAAGGAGAAAAATAGGCAATTAAAATGCATTAAATTGATTTCCAAATGAGTATGCAGAACCAGAAAGTCTCAGGAAGAACCCCATCTCTTCTCTTGCATCTGTTGCTGTACGTGAGAGTGCAAATTCACTAGCAAGTGGAACAAGACACATTTGCAAACGTGAGTAGGGTCAAACTTCTATCTGGGACCCCTCAGTCAAGTCTCTTCTCTTGAAGACCGTGCTTGGCCACGCATTGTAGAGCAGGACTTTTCAAAGGCCCTGCAAAAGTGTTTCAGGGTAAACTCCTCAGCCCTAGCAGTTCGAACACAGACCCTCAGCCCCACAAAGCCGGAGAATTTTCCTCATCGTAAAGAAAAATGCCAGAAAGCACCTCACAATTCCTCTGCTCTAAACCGTGTTCCAGCACATCAGTGAGACTGGAAGCATTCTGGAACCACACAACCTCCTGACACCAGGCACTGGGGCTGCTCCGTGGCTCAGGTCTCATCAACGGGCTGCTCACCTCGAGTTAATGCAGATACATCAGATGTTCAAGTCTGGAACATTTAAAGACAGAAAACCACGAAGATGATAGAAATGAATCTCCTCCTCGCTTCCAGGACTTTCCTCTCCCTACTCTCTTCCTCCCAAGGGTCCAATTAAATTTATTTTCAGGTTGCTTTATAAGCACACTAAGTAAATTACGGAATTAAAGAAGCCTCTCCGCTGCGGTGCGTGAGAAGGAGGCTCCCCACAGACACGTGTGTGGTGCGAGGGAAAACAAGCTGCATCCACAGACACGTGCACAGTAAAGCCTTCGTTAAGCCAAGAGGCAGAGCAACGGCAGAACAGCCTCCCTGACCCACCGACGCTGGATCTGTCCCCCAAGCTTACGCTGGGGAAGGCTGGTGAGAAAGACAAACCAAAGACTAGGGCTGAAAAGCAGCACACGGGACGCCCTGGGACCTACACTGAAGAATCCATCGCTCCAGGCGAGTCTTTGAGATGAAAGCCACTTGCGTTCACCGCCGGGGGGCTGATGCACCGAGCGGTCCCCAAGAGCCGTGCCACGACCGGGATGCTCCTCCCGGTGCTTCTCAACTTACGACGAGTCAAAAAGTTGTCAAGTCTGGAAATCTGGGATCTGGCTCCAAGTTTTGCTGGCTGCACTCCAGTAAGTGGATGCGGACCGGTTTTACAGCAGCGGCCAGCAAACCCCCAGCAGGACGAAGAAAGGCCATTCCCACCCACACGCAGCCTTTGCTCCCACCCCTGGAAAGCTCCATCGCTGTGCTGCAAAGGTCCAGTGCTGCATGGAGCTCTGGAGAACCTCGTTTGGAGGCTCCTGCCTCCAGTCACTGCTCTCTGAATGCCAGCAGGTAGAGAGTGACCCAAGGGATTAGACAGAAAGAGGCCCCAGAAGTTGTACGTGCACGGGCACTTACACACACACGTAACTATCTCATCCATTTGGAGTTCGTGGCTGGTGGGACTCGGTGACCTCAGAGTAAAGGTTTGCCTGGAGTAGGGATCTGAATGTGGTTCAAGGTGACTGCTGCCTGGGTAGAAAGCCCAGAAAAAGACACCTCTTATGTCCTGGGATTGGCTTGTGTGAACAGCAAAGTTAGGCTTTAAGGCTGGTATCAGTGGTAGATCAGAGGTGGGTAAAGGCAGGGTAGTCAGAGATCAGCTTGGGGTAAGCATGGAGGGGCCAAAGCCTGAGCTCCCAATTCAGTGACGAGGATTTTTCAGGAGTATTGAAGATCTGGAGTGGTGCAGGAGCAGGCAGGGGAAGGGCTGCCAGGATGTCTGTCCACAGATCCAACCGCAGTGCTGGGTCTGGCACTGCAGTCCCACGGACTTGGATGATTCAGAAGTGATGAGGAAGGGAACGTCTTGCTGAGATGAAACATCCTGAGATGAACCCGTCCTCCAGGCACTGGAACGTGTTGTTTCTGGTGGTCAGCACTACTGGCCAGCAAATCTGGCAAAAAGCGATTAATGAGGGCCTTGACATGAAGTCTGTCCTGACCCAGCTGCCTCCACAGCTACTGGAATGTAGACTCCGTAGGTTATCAGAGTAAATGCTACTGGGGGCAGTTTTCTCTTAAGGGCTTTTTCTCCTCTCTTCACCCAATTAAAAGTTCAACAGAAACCACAAAATGGCTTCAGAGGGTGAAAGCTCCGACCGTCCCAGGCTTTCATTTGAAGCCAGCCTAGATGGCTTCAAATCTAGATGGCTCCAATCCTAGATGGCTTCAAATCAAGCCTAGATGGCTCCACCTTTCAACACCTGGGCTGATAAATTAACCTGTCAGGTGGAGCCTGCATCCCCAGCAGCGGGCAGTGGGAATGATGGTGCTTGACAACGACTGCACGGGAGATAAATCCTTCCCACCACAGTGATTTCTGCCTCAGCTGGAAGATTTAGAACTAAGCCATTTAGGAAACTTTTCTTGCCCATACTACTGAAACCCAATTTTAGAAAATGGGCACCGCGTACCTTGAAAGAGGGGATTATTATTTTTTTTTTTTTGGTTAGTTGCTGTGAGAGTGGCTGCGGGATTTCACTTATTTGTTAGCTTCCACCGCCCCCTTCTGGCTCGTGTAAAAATACGGGCTTTCACAAGAAACTTCCCGCAGTTCCCTTGGAAATAAAATAGTAAAGGCAATTGGGGGAAGACGGGTAAAGCCAAGAACTGACAGACAGGCTCTGGCAGGGGAACTCACAGGGCAGGGCGAGGGGGCAGAGCAGGTGGTGGGACCCCTTCAAACCAGTACCCAGCCAGAGCTTGGAGCAGGACAAAAGCCCCCGTAGATATAGTTCCCATACTCAGAAGATTATGCACGTATTTGCATAAGATTGCAGTAATCTGGAGGATGAGAAGATGATTGAGTGGCTGTTATGGCACTACACTGAACTTAACCAACTACCTTCCAAGCGACCAATCCTGAATATAGCAAAAAATCATGCTGTATTTTTCATGACAAAAAAAAAATTAAAACACAAGCGAAGCAATCTCAAAGTTGAAGTGCCACTGAAATAAAAGTGGGGCGATCAAGTCTCAGGTTAAAAGTGAAATTCTTCCTTCACGATCTGTGTAAATGACACCATCAAGCCCCCATATACCCAAGGTTTTAAGTTAGCAGGTTTATCACCTTGATGGAAGTTCTGCCTCCTAGGACTGCGAGGTCCTAGGACCTTCCTCCTGACACACTGGCTCTAGCCCCATCTCGCTGTTCTTGTCATCTTTCCTCACCTCCATCCATTCTCACCCTCGTTAATTTCTTAATTAATGAGTGGAGGGACTCTTTCCCTCTCTCTGAATAACCTGTATCGTCTTCTCCAGCATCCTGCTCAGAGCCCATAACATGATACCAATAACGATCATCTATTTGTTGCTCCTATACTCTTCTTTTTATTCCCTTCTGGCTGATTATTTCGGTTGCCCAGCTTGAGATCTATCGAGAGACCGAAGGCTTGTACAGTGAGCCCCTAGCAATTTTTTGGAAACCAGGTTCTCACTCACATAGCAAACATCTTAAAAATAGCAGCATTTAAAACCACCGGTCACTTCTGGTGGAGACCCCCTCCAGCTGGGAACAGATGTTGTTGTATGGGCAAAACCATGGAAATTATTAGGCCTCCCCCTTCACCCACCTCACATCTCTTAAGTTCTTAGTTTCTGCCTTGAGTTTTGACAGTCTTATTGAAATTTGCATAATAAGAAGCTGATTAACTCTGCTGTATTCCAGACTCACAAGCAGCTCCAATTTTTTCTTTCTCTTGAGATAAAACTCCCACATTTTTTATGCCTTGGAAAAGTATCAAACCAGCAAAGGAGGGATGCAAAGCAGAAGAGCTGGGAGATGTCTGGGACTCAAACAGGACTGGCAGGTAACATGAAAGACTGCAGAGAGGCCTTTGTTTTTCGTGTTTCCCTTGAGTTGCTGGAGGGCTCTTTATCTGGTGTCTTCCCTCCAAAAGTTCTCCCTTGGCAGAACTGGCAGCTGGACGTGCTGAATTCAGCTTGCCCAGAAGCAGCTCAGCCACAAGCAGCTGCCCAGTCACCCCCTTCACATGATCACCAGATGAGTCTGCCTCTCATGGAATTTCTGTCCCATCTTTAAAAATAAATACGGAGCAAATAAGCGAAGTCTTGACTATGGTCACCAACCCCGACCCACATGCAGATGTGACTGTGCTTGAGTCAACAGCTACAAGATCAGCAGGCTGCAATTTCAAAGAGGCCCTAGACACCCAGGTTACTCGGAGGAGGAGAACACAGGCAGGAATGGTAGGAAGAAGCTGAGGAATGGCTAGAGCCTAGAAGGTGGCTTGCAGGAAGACCAGCTCACGAGGGAGACCTGCTGATGTCCCCAGGGTGGCTCCAAGTGACTTGCTATGAGTGTAGGGTCTGGCATCAACCTGCCATCAGCAGCAGCACATTCTGCTCAGGGGATGTATCTCCACGCCGAGCATTGGGTATCAGAGGACCAGAGAGACAAGCCCCACGGCTGTGGCTTGGGGCTCCTTCAAGATACCTGCAAGCAGCCTTCTGATTTCCCCCTGCCACGATGGACTGGGAGCCACTAGCTCTCTCTGCTCACCGTGGCAGGCAGAAAAGGAGCTGGGTAGAGGGTAAAACAAAAAGAGCAGGAATTCAGCACCTTCAAACAGTAGACCCTTTCGTGCCACACTGGTGGACCAGAGGTGGAAGCCACAGAGAGCTGCCCTGACCCCACAGCCTGCGTTTTCCACCGCCCTGGGCAATGCAGTGTGGGGCCGGGGGGCGAGGGTAGAGGGGATGGTTTTGGTGGGTCTCAGCAGAATTAAGTTTCCCCACACGCTTTCGCTCTCTCCCCCAGCCTTCTGCCTCCAAAGGTATTTCCTTCGGAAGCAGAACACGCAAAGTTCTGCAGTTTCGGACACCTCTGCTCCCGTGCCCCGGGGGTCACTGCCTCTGGAGCAGGTGTTGCTTTAAGAAGCCTTTCCCTCATTCTCCAACTCCATCCCTCAGCGGTGCCGGTACGCCCCAGCTGGCAGAGTGAGTTACTGGGGTGTCAAGAAGAAAGACTCTCACGGCGCCGGGTACTAGATGAGTGGCTGGGGCTGGCTCTGCGTTACAGCTGAGCTATAACCTCCTTCTCCCACCATCACCTGCCAGCTCCAAGTAATTGCTTTTGGACAGATGGCAAGCTCGTAGTAGCGTGGTTATGTGACCAGCAGTTTGGCTTCCTTCCCACTCACCCCAAAAGAAATCTGCTTCAGGTGAGACAGATACAGCTTATTTTTTCTCTGCCCTGCTTCCCATCCAGCACTACAGTTTACACAGGTGCTGGCTGCTTCACAGAATCATAGGATGGTTGGGGTTGGAAGGGACTGCAAAGATCATGGAGTTCCAACCCCCTGCCCTGGGCAGGGACACCTCCCACCAGACCAGGCTGCCCAAAGCCCCATCCAGCCTGGCCTTCAACACCGCCAGCTTCTCTGGGCAACCTGTTCCAGTGTCTCATCACCCTCAGAGGAAAAAATTTCTTCCTAACGTCCAATCTAAATCTCCCCTCTTTCAGTTTAAAGCCGTTACCCCTCATCCTGTTGCTCCACTCCCTGACAAAGAGTCCCTCCCCATCTCTCCTGTAGCCCCTTCAGATATTGGAAGGCTGCCATAAGGTTTCCCCAGAGCCTTCTCTTCTCCAGGCTGAACAACCCCAACTCTCTCAGCCTGTCTTTGTAGGAGAGGTGCCCCAGCCCTCTAATCATTTCTGTGGCCCTCCTCCAGACCCGTTCCAACAGGTCCATGTCCTTCCTGTGCTGAGGACTCTGGAGATGGACACAGTACTCCAGGTGGGGTCTCACCAGAGCAGAGGGACAGCATCACCTCCCTCACCCTAGTGGCCACCTTTCTTTTGACACAGCCCAGGATGCGGTTGGTTCTCTGGGCTGCTTCAACAACTAGAGAACTTCTCTCAGTAGAGACTTCTTACCTCTGTCTCTCGACGTGCAAGTGGGCACAGCTGGACCAAAGCACGGTGCCACTGCTGTATGATCGCCGTTCTCAGGACGACACGATGATGAAGGTGAAACGTGCCACCAAGCGAATGCGCAGGGATCCTGCTTGATGTTCCTGGCAGAGCCCGTCCTGGTCAGGAAAAACTTCTTCTAACCCCAGCAGGGCCAGACTCAAGAGCCAGGCAGAAACACGTGGCATTATGACTGCCTGAAATGGTTTCTTTTGTTCCTGAGATGGGTTGTTAAAAATGTGATTTCCCTCAAACGGCTCCAGGGATTCAGGTGCAGGTTGCCTTAAAAGGCTTATTTTCTGAAAATATAATTGATTTTTATTTTTAATAAGATTTCCATGTGGGTTTATTTTTTGCTCTGAAGCCTGCACGTGTTAAGGGCATCACAAACCTAAGTTACTGTGAGCAGCAGATTTCTTTCCCCTCTCCTTTATTTCTCAGTTCACACCATATACATAAGCTTAAAGCATTTCAAGACACTTATTTTTTATATTTTGGCATCCTTCACTGTGACACCCAATTCCTAACAAACGCACAGACGTCCTCCTATGTCGCTTTCAACTCTCAACCCCCTTTCTATTCCAATAACAAAAATAAGGTAAAAAGGACCTAGCAGAATTACAACTAGCCACACACAGGTCGGAAGATAATGTGAAGGCCTCCAGCTAGGATATCTTTAAAAATTAGATTTTTTGGGTTTTTTTTAATAACTTGGAATATTTTACTATTTTTTTCACAGTGAAGTTCAGGCCAAAAATTGACAGGCACCTATAAGCAAGGCAAAATCACTACAGCTACAGGGTAGAAGTCTCGAAGCCAAAAAAAATCTTGATTTCCTTCAGCTCTTTTCCTAGAATTTGGTAGAGTTGTGAGCATTTGCCTGCTTGTTTTTTAAACTGCAGGTTTGCCTACGGTTGCTCTAGTTGCATTTGGATAGAGGTGCACTAGACTATGCCTGTGTCATCTATCTTCCTCATGACACT
This sequence comes from Tringa tobata, assembly GCA_033628505.1. Classification (NCBI taxonomy): domain Eukaryota; kingdom Metazoa; phylum Chordata; class Aves; order Charadriiformes; family Scolopacidae; genus Tringa; species Tringa tobata. The sequence continues at coordinate 2,646,262 of JAHREE010000207.1, forward strand.
TGGGTGGAAGAACTACCTCCTGGATAGCAGCCAGGATAAACGCAGTTCGGCTGCCAGCAAGGTAAGCAAGGGACCTACAATCAAAGAACTATCATGGCAGAGAGGGTACCCTGATGGAGGGAGAAGGTACCCTGGGAAGCAGAAGCTGTGAGAGGAGCACACGTAGCTGTGTTCCTGCAGGTGGGCTCCTCAGAGAAGGCAGCGACCAGCGATTACAGGCAAGGGAGGGAGACAACGGCTCATCTTCCTCTGCCGAGCACACGCGGCACAGAGGCTTTCCCCAAGGGAGCATCTTGACTGAGAACTCCCAGATCTGTCCTCCAAACAGGCAATAGATGATTGCAATAAATACAAAACACATGTAGGTACGCTGACCCCTTCCGAGCCTGCTCATCCATGAACATCCCCCAGCCTTCCGGCCCAAATGGCCAGGGATTCATTTTCAACAGACTTTTGAAGTAGTTATCTATAATTTGCTTCCACGCAACCTGTGTTTACTTTTGCAAAAAATCAAATTCATGCTTAGAACCCTGAGCAAAACACAGTGGGCCCGTGGAAAAAAAAAAACTAGTTGTGCACATTACAGAGAAACAATGGAAAGTAGTTCTGCAAATAAGAATTACAATAGTCTATTTTGTGCACTGCTTGCTTAAAGCTACACGAACATTATAACCAAAGCCCTTTATATTCTTACTAATTTTGTCAAGAGAAAAGGAAATAAACATAGTTTACTGCTGGAGAAATAAAGGCAGGGCCATAAATACTTACGATGCATCATAGCTTTAAAAATAGAATCTCTTCTTAGAGCCAATGATGATCTTCCTTATAGCTCAGTAACGCAAAAAGGCTAAGCATTCCTCAAACCTGCTTTATTTTCTGAGCAATTTAGAGGCTTACTATTGCTGATTACCATCTCAAGCTGCAAGCACGCTGGAGGACAGGAGGAGACTACAATAAGGAGAAATCTCAGCTGCTGCTTTGCTAAACCTGGTCAGGAATGGGAGAACAAAATTAGAATTTGTCAACGCAACCGCGGAGCGTTCTCTCATTATTCTGTTCAAGGCACCCGGTTTTCACGACCTGGGTTGTAAAACATTTTGACCAAAACTGCGGTTTTGGTCGATGACGTAGCAGCCAATAGGTCTTTCAGTGCAATTCCCCATTCGAGAAGGATTTTGTTGGCAATTGGCTGAGCAAATTCCCCCTTCACGGTAGCAGCTGTGAGCCCCGCTGAGGGCATCTGTTGGGTAGTTAATACTTGTTGGGAAGCATCTCGCTTGAAGTCTCTTTTGTTTACAAAAGGGATTCCTGCACTTTTTTTAACGCAGCGTTAAAGATACTGTGCCTCCTGTTTGTTGACATCTAATGTTGGATGCACGTTGTCTTTGCTCACTCCTACTGATCTTCCTCGCTACAGGGGGCTAACGTATCGAGGGACTTTTTTTGATTGCCTTCAAGTTTCAACCGAGTTATAATAACAACAGCCTCGATACAGGAAGGTTATTAAATGAAGTGTTGTAAGAGACCGTTGGCCCAATTCTTTCTAGGCAGAAAAAAAAACCAAACCAAAGGAGAAACTCCACAGAAGCTAAAATTCAAATGGATATCAGAGTAAGCAGGACCTACGATAGCTTCTGCATCGGCAGTGAGAGCAGAACAGCCACCTCCCCTCCTGTGGTTACCACTTTTTAAGGAGCACCCTTCGCCCAGGCTCTACTGACCTTTTTGCACGTACTCCATGCTAAATTCTAAGTTCCTCTACCAGGCAGGGGCTCTTGGAACCACATTAATACTTGGGGACGGGTGAAGTGATGCAGGGATGCAAGCCTCGCTGGAGTTATCTCGCCAATATAAAACTCAGGGACACCGAGCTCTGCAAAAGCGGGAGAAGAGGTCACATCAGAGTATCTTTGTTAACAGTGCACCTGCAGAGCCTCTGAGGAAGTCTATACTGCCCTTCCCCAGGCCTGACTCACCACCACTCGTGTGGTAAAGATGCAAACAGAGGTGGTCCAGGCACGACCAGCCCCAACCTCCAGCGCTGAAGGAACCTTCCGAGTGTACCCTGTATGAGCAAGGCAGAGGTGCACATCAGCGTAGGGATGGAGGATGATCCCAGGAGCACACCACCTAGCCCACCAGCAGAAGATCTGAGGTCAGTTCTCCTTCAGAGTAATCTGAATGCCTTGAGCCAGGATTTAAGATTGCTGAGGAGTATGGAGACTACACTGCCTAGGTCTACTCTCTAACATGCACAAATGGGCATGAGAGTGAGCAGCGTGTAGACAAATCATCTCCTCTTTGTCTACAGAAGTTGACACCCATGAATAACAACTCTTTAATTACATACGCGAACATTAAAATTCTTGCTAAATACCTGCAGAACTGGTGTCCAGTCCAAAAACATTCCCGACTGCAAAGCTCCCTCTTGCAGACGTGTTTTAAAAGGAGACTGAACAAAGTGTTTAGGCTGGCCCTCTTCTGTGGAGACATGGTAGGACGACGTTCATAACACAGGTTGGCTCAAGTGGATGCTTCTCACCAAGATAATACACATAATGTACATACAAAAACAATGGCACGTTTTTGGACAACCACTCAGAAACTGCAGGAAGAAAACAGGAGATACCACACAGCTGAATTCTGGCGAGACGTGTCGGCAAGCTCAGTTTGAACACAAAAATGCTGTTGTGTCAACACTCGCATTCATGGAAGAGCGCTACAGATTTCACGTTAAGGATTTAATTTTGGCTTCCATTTGCAAACTAATACCTCGTATAGTAAGATGTTTTCCAGCAGTTACATGAACACGTAAGTTCAGAATAGCAGCAGAAGAAACCAGTGTAATAACTACCAGTGCTCCTTCTTTTTGCAGGATCTTTCATTTTCCCCGTGTTCTTCCATCAAACTACACAGAAAATCTAGCAAATGTTTAGCTCAAATGCTTATTAACCACGGCCCAAATAGGGCAGTTTTGTTACATACGTTACTTTGGTGAAGACATATTTCCTGCTCATCTCTTGCTCCTCCATCCTATCCCAATTCTGACAATGTTTTCCAAATATGTTCTCAAAGAGACATAGTTACCATTTCAGAAATACATATCTGACATAGCAGCTCACAAAAGTAAACATTTATTTAATACCACATAAAACTAAGCTCCTTCTGGGTGCAACTTGAAGATCCAAAGCCTAAAGCTGTGTTTATGTAAAACGGGCTGCTGCTCCAGACTTATTCCTGACACATACTGATGTGAAATGACAACAGGATGAGATTCTTACAAAACAATTTATTCACCTGCACACCGGACACGTTACCATTCTAGTCTGTGCCAAGAGCCAGGGACTGTGATGGTGCTTAGCTTAACTTTGGAAAATTGGTAATCCACAATACATTAAAAGCTTTCTACTGAAAGAAGTCATAGGACAATATTTAAATCCCGTATTGATACTGCTGCTTGCAAAGCGCCGCGATTCGGTAGCGCTGCCCCTTTAGAGGGCTGTGACACGAGCGAGCAGAAAGCAGGCTTCTCCTGGCACACGTAGTTTTGCAGTGATTGAACCTCCAAAGCAACCTCCTGGTTTAATTTCTGATTATTTTTTTCTCTCGTTTTCTGCCTAATCATAGAATAGAATCATAGAATCGTCTAGGTTGGAAGAGACCCTTGGGATCATTGAGTCCAACCATCTACCCTACTCTACAAAGTGTCAAAGATGTGATGTGTAAGAAGGAGGATCATGACCAACTCCTAAGCTTTTGCTTACCCACCGAACCTTACGCGTGTGGCTGCGAGCTCACAACGTGTAAGACAAAAAGGTCTGAAGAAAACATCACCAACTCTTCAAAACAACCACACTCTGGTGACTTTCCTTAATTGGTTCAGAGTAATTACCACTTATTGGAGGAAAATAGGAAATTAAAGCAAATTACCACTTATTGGGAAAAAATGGAAAATTAAAACAAATCAGCAACAGAAATATCACAGGACTAAACTAAAAACAGAAACCAAGAGTATCTTGCCAAAATCCACATAAAAAGAAGAAAGGCTTCTGCTAGTGTGCAAGGACAGTGACATCTTGTGGGGGTTTTGCAGAAGTGAGCTTACAGAGCAAACTACTCTGCAATTAAAGGCTACTTCAGTAGTTCATTTAATACGTATACCATTAACAATATTTGGTAGAAATTAGGCTTTATTGCTTTTATAATGAGGAATGAAAATTTAAAAAAAAAAAAAAGGCAGATAAATAGCTAGTAAGGAAAACTTTCAAACCAAAAATTAATGGAGTGGAGTCCAAATAGCTCTGCAGCAGTTTCCTCTGCTCTCCCAGGAAGTAGTTATATTTATCACTTAAATATTACTCATCCAATATAATAATGGCAAAAGGGCAAAGTTATAAGAGACTAAAAAAGGAATTTGTTGTAAAGGCATACAGTCAAAAATGGCATCCGTATTAAGTGGTCTTTACAAACACACACACAAATATTTAGTAAATAAAGCATGGATAATTATGCTGGTCCTTTCCACTGGTTAATTAATAGACTATGCCAAATTCGTTATATGTACTTCTTGAGAAAGCAAAGCTATACCACAAGGGAAAATGAAAATAATGTATCTGACTTTCCAGTACAGAATGCAAGATTTGGACCCTTCAGATTATATCAGAGTGTATGAGTTTCTGGAACAAATCTTCAGCTGCTGTAAAGTGTCATAACTCAGCCAACTCTGACAGTTTACAACAAGCAGAAATGTTGTGGGTTGTTTTTTTTCCTTAAACAAGCTTGCACCCAAACTAAGTTATAAAAACGTAACATTTACAACTTGGAAGATGATAGATTTTCCTACCATAAATGTTCATGTGTTTGTCTTATTTTTTTTTTTTACCTGAGTAACCTAAGTAAACAGATTACAAGGCAATTTAAACATATTAGCTAATACAACGTTCACCGGACTTGTCATATATAGAAATGTACTTGACACTATTTGCAGTTTTACAAATACAAAATGAGTAAGAATTTTAAAACATATTTACTCAGCAGCCATGTCTTTGATACCTGTACAGATCAATAGGTGCAGTGGAATCATGTATAGAATTTATGACTTCATTTTTAAACGGCTTTTGTGCAACCTGGCTGTAATGTGCATTTAAAGAACTGCTGTCAACATCACAGATCTGTAATATTTACTGGTGCCAGAAATGGAGAGTACAGAGAAGGACAACAGCTCCTAAAATAATACTGTGCTATGCAGACATCTGTACATAATTCAAATAGTGCATATTACTCAATGTCTGATGAGGAATAATAGTTAGCTGCTAATACAGACACGGGCATTTACAGGTATTAGGTTGGTTATAGGAAGTATGGATGAATGAACTTTTCCATATATAAACATTAAAGGAAAGGACTTGAATTAGGAAGTTTTGAAATAATTAAAGAACAGAAGTTATGTAATAAATAACAAAACTTTCAATTCAACTTGCAGAAGATTAGTACAGTAGGAAAAAATCCTTTACAGTAGCAAAAAATCCTTTACAGTAGCAATGAAACCATTCTCAAATCAAAAGTAATTCAGTTTTATTTTATAATCAAAGCAACTGAAAGTAAAAAAAAAAAAAATCAACATGAAGACAACTTAGTTTATTTCTTATAGTCTTGTTAGTGTACTCTCTGTTATTGTACCTGTCAGGTGTTTCCTCCTCTGTTTGTGCTCTGTTCACTCTATCACTTTTGATTTGTTAATGTTTTTTTTTTAAATTTCTTTAGTCCAACATAAATCCATAGACACTGAAGCACAGTGAATGTGCAATCTGCAGACTGGCGCGAGTGAAAACCCATAGGAATAGAACTACTTTTACGAGGTAAGCTTGGAGTAACTTGGAGGAGAAAATTTGCGCTTCAAGTACTTGAGAATGTAAAGTGGAAGACAGCTAACAACAGTGATTGCTGACACTTTCCACAGGAAGGTCACAGTTGTGATAAAGGCAACATCTGCAGAAACAAAAAAGGGAAAATAAGTAACGGGAACCGATAACACGGAAACTGGAACTTCCACAGTGCAAAGTCAATAAAAATCTCTTCATTGTTTGCTCATGCCATTGTTCAAGACCATGCAAAATTAAAAAAAAAAAAAAAAAAAAAAGAAAAAAAGAAAAAGCAACAAAACAGCCAGAGAAAGTTAACCTCAACATTTGGTCTGTGCCAACTCTTTTCTTTAGACAGGAACTTCAGAGAGTTCCTTTCCCGTCCTTACACTGTTTTGCAGCACAAAATAATTTTAGGGGAAACCAAATCTCAGTATAAAAGCAAAAATTTCTCATAATGAAAAGTTAAGCCAGTTTATTTTTCTACTAGTAAGAATGATTTTTACCCATTATAAGTTCCAAACCAGAAATTCTGCTACCACTTTGGATCCTTTATTCCATACTCAGATTATTTTTCTCTGAAACAGTCACAGCAACTAGACTGAATGATTCTTAAATCCTCAGAGATTAAATTAGAGCCCCAAAATTTAAATGGAAAACAATGTAGGGATATTGCCACAAGCCATAGTGAAAAAGCTATTTTTTGTGACAAACATTAGCAGGAATGGTAACACTCTGAACTTGCTACTGGTATTTTTTTGACCATATTCCTGTATTTGCAATGGTCAGGCAGTACTAAATTATCACGGAAAGATCCTAGAAATTAGGTCACCTGAAGAATCGGGGTAGTATTTTTGCTTTTACTCATTATTTACAGACATATGTATTATATAATTTACTACTCTAATGAATTTTTAAAGGCTTAAAAAAAAATAAATTCAAGAAAAGTTAAACTTCACCTACCTAAGAAAGCTCCAAAAGACACTCTGCCTATACCTGTTTCACAAAGAGGGAGAATGAAAATGAAAGGATAGATTTACAGAAAATGCCAAAGTTATGTGAAAAAAAAACCCAAAAAGGTTAGCTACACAAAAAGGAAATTAAAAAGATGTTATTAGCATTAACTGGAATATTATTGCCTTTTACTTGACAATCAGAGTATTTTAAATAGCAATTAAACCAAAACATTTTGAGAACACAGAGATTTTATATTTGGTCATGTTTTAAGGCTGTAAGTAAGTAGACAGTTTTCATACATTTGACTTCAAGGTATAATTTACTGTATAAACAACTTGATCGGAGCTCTTCTCATGTGAATGAAAATGCAGTAAAGAAGTGCTTTACTGCTCCAACTTTACTCATTAAAAACACTTTGCATGTTAGATTTCAATGTATAAACCTGTCGTAAAGTTTTAGCCTAAGCCTGCTTAGACATACTAAAAGTCTATGTAATGTATCAGAGACATGCCTAATAAGGCCACTGCGTGCAATTAATTCAGAAACCTAAAAACTGATTTACTTCCATGAGACAAAGCAGTATCAGGTAGTTTTCCCTTTCTAGTTTTGGTGCCCTGTCATGCTTACGATACCATTTCTTTGGGAGGTGATGCTTCCAAGTAACATCATTGAAAGAAACAGTTTGTTTGGCAATCAAGTCAAGCACTGCTGGACTGGATTGTTTTCCCTGACAGATGGAAGTTGCTCTATACCATGAACTGCAAACCACAACTTAGGTTTATACCCCAGCACATGCACAAAACCAGACTCCATCCCCGCAGCTGTGATGTAACAGATGAGGTAAGAGTAAAGCATTGAGCAGAAGGAAGACTAACGGAAATGCATTTTCTCAGATTAACTGATTAATAACACACAGTAAAACACATCTTTACAAAAGCCCATGAAATTGCAGCTTTTTCAGTACCCCTAATGATGAAAATCCCAGGAGTCAAGTCCCCGGGCTGCAAGAAGCCGTGCAATCATTTACTCACTCAGGTGTTTGGACTTGTCCAGCAAATACACGAGGAGAGTAAAGCACTCCCCCTTACAGAAAGGTTTGCAAGAAACAAAGTCCCTGCAGTTTTTACATATCTGTGAACATCACCTAAAGGTGTTTCTCACCAAACAACACCTAGAAGAGGATGGAAGGACTGGCTGTCACCAATACAAAGGTGAAGCAGCAAGTTCTGCTTTATGAAGTTCCTGATTTAAGAGCCTGTACCTGCATCTGTTCTTGCTTGTTCCCTTCATTTGTAACCTGGCTGTGGAGATTTAGGAATCAACCCAATAATCTCTATTAAAGAGCCCGAGCACCAGTGTCAAGAGAAAAGGAAAAGGTACCCTGGCAAATCTGAAATCATGTATAATACAAGTATCAAGCCCAGCAGGCCTGTTTCTTTATTAAAATGTGATTCCTGAGAAACCTGGGAAGTAAGAGAACACCTGGGACAGGCAGTGAAGTGCTAACTGAATAAAAAGAAATAATTATATAATGTAAACACACTACCCTAAGTTTTGAACATTTGGGACAATAGAGTGAAAGCAGAACTATGAGTTTCCTAGAAACTCCCATAGAACATTTAATTCTTTTATGAGAAGTGACAACATAAAAGAGCAACTCCTTACTCATCAGCTCCTGAAAATCAGAGAGAGGAGCTGGATTCTACTCCTCGTGAGGTATAATCAAAATTGTTATATAAATTTCTTAAAAATTACATGGGTAAAATCAGACTAAAACTAAGATAGTTGCTTTTTACTGAAGGATGATTTGATATAAAAAGAAATATGTATTATTTTGATGCTCAGATCCTTGATTGCTACCATTTGCAGTTCAAATGCACTCTTTTAATCTTGTGAACTATGAACAATCAGAACTTTAAGACACAGCATGGGATACCGCAATTTAAAGCAAAGCAAGCTTAATATAAGCTCAATATAATAATGAAACAATAATTCTTATATAAAGTATCTATCCTAATAGTCTTCTGCCTCACTCTCTGACAGTACTTCAGCTCTTTTAAGCTTGTGGGTTAGATCTAATTAGGTCCACTTGGTCTGGCACACAAAATAATTCACCAACTCGGTGAAAGATCCTGATTTTTTTAAGTCATATCCATTTCAATAGTGCAAATCTCAATGCCAATTTAAGGCATGCAGTTTGGACTGTAAAGATCAGATCAAGAAAGGGAAAAGCTTGCGTGGTTTGAGTAAAGTTTAACATCTAGACAAAACATGGTATAAAGGTATAAAGATTGTCAAACTCCAGGAGAAAAGGGCAAGAGAATATTTTAACCCAACATTAATTAAGCCTGATTTCAACTCAGTCATACTTATAATGGGGAAAGCTGTATTTCACAAAGTGTAACATCACCTATTCCTATTTTTTAAATGAGAAAAACATTAAAAATATAAAGCACAGTTCTTTGCTAAAATACTTGTAACTATTACTCACCAAAGTATTCATTTAGAAATGCAAGAGAGGCCACATAGCAGCCAAGACTGAGGAATTCAGCCACCACCATTAACCAGTGCCATGTTCGTATGGTCAGTGCAACCATCAAGAGCTCAGTCAAGATTAGGGCAGTGAAGGAAATGGCAACGACATGTACAAATTCAGATTCAAAAAGCAGCAGGGCTCCATACATCAGAATACCACCTAGGAAAAACACACAAAGTTAATCATACACCGAGCCATGAAATTTCGGGGTATCCGTTTTCACAACTGCATGCTGAATATTCAATTGTTTATTATAAAAACTTGCCCAGCAGTTTTTTTATAAAGCAACAACATTGATTCTTCTAAAAGAACAGAAATTATATTTACTGTACTTTGTGCATGTGAAATAAAACAACCAAAGTAAAGCTGTGAAGAAATAAAACTATTAGAAAATTAAACACCTTTTAGAGCAATATATCTGATGAAGTGTTAATTAACCTCATTTTGTCAAGTGCTACAAATAAATGAGATATTGTTGAAAGTGTAATGACTTTTAACTGATTACATAATTCAGAATTCTTGAACAGTACTTCTGTCATTCCATGAAAGAAAACTACTGTGCAAATATAGGCAATGTGATAAGCTCTCATTAAACTTTTTTTTGGATTAGCATTTAATTAAAAACATGTCCTTTTTTAGGCGACACGCATCAATAAAAATACCAATCCATGCCGTGTTTTGAATAGGCCTGGCACACTACAGGAATATCGATTTACGAGATAAACAGAAAGCAATATATATAACTGCTGATGAAACGTTAAGCTTTGGGAATTCAACCTGCAGCTGAAAAACAATATTGCTAATAGCAGACAAAAAATTCTCAGTTCAGTAAAATCAGTAGTCTCTCCTACCTTGGTAAATGCTGATTAAAACCCAGATGAGGAAGGTCTTAAATGACAAAGATCTTCCCTAAGGGAAAGAAGTGAGAGGACAGTTAAACAAAACTTTAAAAAAAATAAATAAATCTACCTAGTCCATATATTTTAAATAGTAAATCACTAGAGAGCTATTTTACAAATAAAATAAGCAGTCTTGGAAGTGATAGAGGCTAAAAAGCTTCTACCTGTTTTTATGATTCTTCATTGCAAACTTTTATAGAAATTGCACGAAGTCTAAATGTGGGGGTAGGATACTTAAGGCCTGAAAAGGCAAAGATACTTTACCTTGCAATGCTCTGGCTGGTTTTCAGAGGGATGATTACAGTAAAATCAGTTTATTTTTTATTTAAAATGTTTTTATGTCTGTTTTGTAAAGCGTAGTCTTCAAGAAAAACAGCACTGTATACCTACTGACCTTACCCTCAAGCAAAACTGTAGTTACTAGTCACGTCTAAATGTGGGATAAACCATTTATTTGCATTCATAGAATAAACATATGACTAATAGAAGTTTTCAGCAAGTAACTATTACCAAACACATTTTAAATCTTGTGATCGTGGATGTTAAAGGTTGAAACGTATGCATAAATTAAAGAATAAATGCTGTGCCTGTGCATATGACTCTTGCGTTCTGTGAGGGTACCAATGAAGCAAGTTAGAATCACAGAGCTGAAAAGATATGCATTTAAAAGGATAAAATGGCAAAAAAAGCAGCCATTTTGGTGCAGAAGTAGCGATCACTGGAACAGGGAAGAATCAGCATTTTACAAAGCAATGTGCTTCACTGCTGTAGAAAGTGATGAATTAACTCTTTCTATTACTTCAGTATAGGCTAAAACATTTTCTTGGATAGGTAGCGTTGATGGCAAGGTGCTAAAGACATTTTCATAATTCTATATATAGTCTAGAACATTAGTGACAGACTGAACAGTCAGGAAAAAAGTCTCACACAAGCACAAAGAAACATTAGATTTTTTTCTTCTATGAGTGCCTACGAATTTTCCTTTGAGTATTGGACACTGCTTCCACCTTTGACCATAGCTCCCAATTAGCCAGATTCGTGAACTAAGAATGAGCTCGTGTTTTTGTTCACCTTCGTGGAACTAGAGGGGGTAAGTCACTCCTGAGCCTCTAGGGAACGCTGCACAACAGGCTGTGAATCATTTCCAGGTGAAAGCAGGGAGCCCTCTTGTACTTCCCTTTCAAACTTTCATCAGCTTCTCCAGCTATAGCTCCGTAGAAGCCACAGTAACAGTCATATTGAATCGGTGGGTCCTCTAGGGCATGTGGCCACACCTGCCTCTCTGAACCTTGCTAATCTTCTCTTCTTCTTGCACCAGAGCAAGAGTCTGTCAATGACTTGTGCCAGTATTTCTTATTCTTTGAAAAATCTAAGAAGCATTTTCATCACTGGCATATCCCAAAAAAGAAACCAATTCCTAGGAATACAATTAAAGTCCACGTCAACACATGTTTGAATAGCAGCAGATGAATAGCACTGGTAGAGATTTGCATTTAGAGTCCCTAATTTGAAAAATGACGTGCAGAAATACGTAGGCTTCACAGCATCACGACTCCAGCAGCATGGTCATAAATTGTTGTAAGAAACACTCACAATAACTTTACCTTGTAATAGTGAAGTCCAATGTAGCACATAAATAACTTCTTGAACTACTCATCCACAGTCATTCACTGATCATCATCTGCCCCACACAGTGCACTGAACTCTACTCTCCAGCTTCTCCACCTTCTCTTTTTTTTTTTTTATTTTCCCTCTGAAGAGAATTGTTTGGGTTCTACTTATTTAATATTCATAGAGGTGCAACGTAAGTTGGGAAAGCCAGTGATTCAGCATCTCCAAAAACTGTCATTTAAGTCTAAACAAAAAACTTAGCCTGTATTCATCCACCCGTCCTGGGCAGTTTCTGAGTACAGGTTAACTTCTGTCTTTGGAAATAAGATGCTTCCAAGTTCCATCAACAGGTTTCGACAGGCAAGCTTACAACTGCCTTCAGCAGGTTTAAGGCTATACTTTTTTTGAGATTAATCACAGGCTGAAATCTCACAAAGAAACTTTAAAGATTCTGAAGAGGAGAAAGAGAGAATCAAGATCTCCAAGAGATGAGAAAAAATTCTCCCAGACTGTCATAGCCAATAGCTAGTTTAGTACATTTAAAAAGACAAAGGCTCTGAAAAGTTTGGACCCTCTTCAACTACAGTCTGTTTTTCACCTTTCAGACACATCTTCAAAGAATCTACTATCCCTAAAAAGACTATCTGCTTCTGCCTTGGATCATAACTTTTACAGGTGATAGTTTTAGATGGAGCAAAGTACCTTTCACAAAACGTCCGAAAACAGAATCTTGGGCTTTGTTTCACTTTTGCAGGTAAAAAAAATTATACACTTTTCTTGTTTGCAGATATGTGCAAACACACAGAAAGCAGTATCTACAGGTAATTCAATTAAGGGACATAGTTATCAATATCTGTTATTTAAAGAAAGTCAGCTTTTGGAGAGGTTAGTACCAGTT
>JAHREE010000207.1:2659410-2714410 GCA_033628505.1 Tringa tobata
GGGGGGGGGGGGGGGGGGGGGAGGGAGGGAAATCTATAAACTGATCTACCAGTTAAAAAGGAAAAAGGAGCTGTGAAAAAGTAAGCATAAATAACTCCAGATCAGGGATCCTGCCACCAGAACGAAAGCAACTTTTACATCAACATAATTTCATGTTTTAATTATTTCAGTCCAACCACTGGTGACTCAACAAATTTATTAATAAAACTGAGTGGGACATTTGGTACTATGGATTATTTTTGTAGTACAAAAGTCTGCATTACATTAATTGACTAGCTGTGCATCTGTCTTGCATGGAATACCTTAAGAAAATAATTTTAAGAATTCCCAGTTTTGCACACCAGAGATTCCAGCATTTGTTCATGTCAGCACTGAGGATATACATACCTTTGTGAGATCCTTATAAAGTTCTGGATACAGCAATGCCATTTCTGGCTTCACATCCTGATCCAATACTAGAGAGAAGACTGGAAACATAGTATATATGGTTGCATACCTAAGTGAAAGGAAAGGAAATAAATTGACGCTTTTGTATGATACGATTTTAAATTGATCTACTGAGTTCAATTATTCTTTTTATGTAAGTGGAATTAAACTGGTTCTTCTACTAGTACTGAGGCAGCTTACCAATACAGCTTTACACATGCGACTCGCCCTTGTTCTTCTGAGAGCTGCCAGTCATGAGAAGCTACAGAGCTTTAAAACATTCAAAACCAGTAAATATATTTCTTTCTTCTATATATAATCACCCAAGCTTATCACCTGTCACCATACTCCGTGTGTACTTGCACTTTGGACGACCAGTTTAAAGACCTGACATTTAAATTCATCCACAGACAATGGTATGAAAACTGAAGAAAAAAAACCAGTGCTATATTCTGGACACTGTGGTATAGGGAGGTGGATGAGCAAAAATCTGAACAGCTCTGTAAGTGGCTTTGGATTTTAGTATGCACATGCCAGATGTATGATTTAGTATGTATTTTCCAGGAACTTAGCACAACTCTTTGCAAACACTTTGGAGAGGTCTAGTGCTTGCTTCTGCAGAGTCTGGTGTAATCAGACCTTGATTTGCCTACGATTTGTTACTATTCATTTAAGTTGTTATTGTTTGTAAGGAGTATAAAAAGAACCTCTTGGGACAGAAGGGGCGGAGAGCAGGGACAAACCTGAATATATGCGTTATCTGTCACAGACATCCCTCAGCTGGATGACTTGGGGAACCACTTTACTAAAGCAGCTTCTGCAACAAGACTGGGATGCTCCTAATCCTGCAAGTGTTCACCTGCATGGACATCTATGAGGCAGCCTTGGGTAGTGCTCTCTCAGAGGGAATTTCACCCTCAGTAGCTTCAGCTCCATATTTAAGAGAAGAATGGGTGATTCTCACTGAGGCACGCATGGCAATCTGTAACTGGTCTGGGAGATTTCCTCTATTGTTTTCACCCCATATGTGAAAAAGGTTAAATGGCATCTTTCTCCAAGGCCATGCAGATCCCTCTCTTCAGAGAGCTGATAATGAGGTTTCCCCCCCATATAGTGTGTTTTCAACCTAATTTGACTTTTCTTTGTAGACTCATTCCAGGTTTTGGTAGCATACCAATGATAAACATATGAAAAACGTGGCAGACACCAATTACATGACGTTATTTAACAAGCTAATTTGCTGTATTTATCACCAGGTATCATAACTGACTTACCCTACCATTAGGAATCCTTGGTACAAGGGAACAGATGCAAAATAGAAGACTGATGAAAATACAGCCTACAAAAAGCAGATAATTATATATATTTAATATAATTCAAGATACAAAACATTACAATAAAGAAATAACTAACAATGCTAGTTGATTAAGATTTTGTGACATTTCAAAGACAGGCATAAGGTTTTTAACTGTTCAGAAAATGAAGTTTTAAATACCTGCATAGTTGAAATAATAAGGCCTCGGTGCATGACAAACTGACCAAGTGCTGCTGATCTTTTGTAACTGTTTCGACCATGTACCATCAGCAGCCTGCCTATGTGTTTAAACTGTGTGATGGAGAAGTCAGCTGCTAGGGAAGCTTGCTTTCCCTCCTAGAACAAAACAAAAACACTCCAAATATGAAACCCAGTGTAAAAGATGTGTTCAAGTTTCAAAATTCTAAGTGATAATTAATTTCAAAAGTCAAGTTTGCTCCTAATTCAAAAATCAACCCTGCAATGAGACATAAAGGACATTTTTTTGTACATATTTTAAGATACAGTGGCTGTAGCAAATAAGTTTAATCACCTCTCTTGCTTCTTTCAGGTAAACACTACACAGAAATAACTACAGTGTTTTCTGCTCTTCTTGCTCTTTGCATTTAAAAAGATAAAGCAGAGGACATTGAAGCAGAGAAAATATTAGTTCAAAGACCAAGCATTTTTATAATCTTACAGCATACTTTAATTAGAAATTATGAACTCACTACTGTTTAAGAAAAAAGCTTCTAATCCCATGTTATGAAACCACTACGTGGTACATATTGGACAATGAAATTGTTAACGTTACCTTGCCTTCAATTCCAATTCCACAGTCTGCTGCTTGGATCATGCTGACATCATTTCCTCCATCACCTGGAAAATGTCACTGCAACATTCAGCTCTTCAGAGGTTTTACTCTCCTGGCCTTAAAGTATTTTAGAAACCTCTTATATACTTTTACATTCTTACAACTGATCTATGGATTATGATTAATTACTTCAGCAATCAAGACACTTTCCTGTGGAAAAATGAAGACAACCACACCCTTCTCCTGGAAAGGCACTTTCTGCTACATCTCCATCATACCTGGCTGTTGATAAAGGAGTGGATTTGTTTCAACTATTTCTCAATGGTGCCATCTACTGCTTAAGTGTATTACAGATTTTAGCTACTGCAAATGAAGATGGTGCCAACAGTTACCTATTGCACACGTGCGTTTTCCAGTGTGGTGCTGTAACAGTTTCACAATATGAGCTTTTTGGGTGGGAGAACATCGGCAGCACACTACGGCAGGACACTGACAAGCCAACTCTACAAATTCATGCTCATAATACTTCAGACAAACCTAAGGAAAAAAAAATACACTTGATTTACTTATGAGTAAATACTACTATACGTAGTCTAATGCAATAACACAGTATAAAGAGTTCTTTTTTGAAGTTTTGCTCGCACAACATTCATCTGGCAGAAAAGACCCACGTTCTCCTGACTGTGGATTTATTACTTTAAACTGACATTCTCTTTCATTTAGAGAGCCAACACGCTTTGGGGTTAAGAAAAGAGACAATGCTTAAGCACGCAGCATTCAGTTCTGTTACTATACAGGAGACCAGGTAACCAGCAACATTTGCCCATCTAGAACCTTCTAATTAGCACTGAGTGAAAACCAGAAGTATTTCTAAGGACAACTTATAGTATGGGCAAACATTGGAAAGAAGTTTAAAGGCATGAAGGCGATGCTACTTTACTTTTTGAACATAAGCATATACATAAATGTAATTTGACAGCAGCCAAGTTCTTACCTCAAGTGAGTCCCCAGATATCACCAAGGCACAATCATGCTTCCTCCTAAAGGCATTTAGTTCTAAGTGAGCCTCTCCTCGAGTGGTAACCTTCAATAAAAAAAAACCAAAAACACTCACTTAAAAGATTTTGTTATAGTCTTAGAAAAAACCTGCCTAAATAAATCAGGTTTGGAGAACTCGTATCCAGAAGGCCTCAGTTCCTCAACAAGTATTTTATCCCAGTGCAAGCCCCAATACCCATGGGACATGACTACAAGCCTTGAATCTTAGGGAGTGAAAAGGTAAGCCTCAAACAATGAAAATTTACGTAGTCAGCCTCAGCGGTTCCTCACCAAAGTAGACCAGGGCTAAAAAATTAATGAATTAATGATACTAAAACATCTTAAGTTCCAGCTGACCTGACTCCTTCCATCTTGACAGGGCTAGAGAAAAAAAAAAAAGATAACAAACCAAACAACCCGCAAACCTTCTATTTATTAACCAGTAAAACGTGTTCTTAGAATAATGCAAAATGTTAATATTAATAGTTCCTCCAGTTTGGGTAAGTAGAGACGGATTTCAAAAGGTACATAAGAATGCTCACTCATATTAATCCTTTTGGATTTTGCGTGAGTACGCAAGCAGGATCAAGTGGCATAATACAAAAGAACTACATCACAGATTTTTTTATTTACATAATTATTGTCTCGGAAAGGCCCAGCTGTGAAATGGAAAAAGCGCTCAAAGGTTACCAAATAGATTTTGTAAGGCTTTGAGCTAGAACAGGGAACATGAAAAACACAAATTATAACCAGACTTTGAGGAGACTGGGAGCTTTAGGTGTGATTTTTTTTTTTCTTTCCCCAATAAAAGATCAATGTATTTTAGAGTTATCACGCAAGACAACATTCCAATCACAGAATAAAACACAAACTCTGATTACGCTTCCTATTTTGGCTCTGTCAGCACTTTGATTAAATAACTTTTAACTAGTTTTGTCTTCGGCCCACTACTACCCAGAATCAGATGTAGTCCAAAGACCTTTTTCTCTCTAGATGGGCTCTACTACACATAAAATTTGAGTTAATTAAAAAGCACCTGCAAACAGGAAAAACCATACACATGTCCCAATTCAGAATTTTTTTCCTTCTTTCACACAATTGAAAATGTAAGGAGAAAGCTCCTTGTCTGCCCACTGTTAGGAACCTTGGATTGAATTGGCCCACTATAATCCTTCTGCTTTACAGAGATTAAGAGGTGTGAGTACTTGGTGCCCGCTGATGAGCAGTAATTGCTCTTTCTGTTTTACCTTTCACCTAACAGAGGTTTTTAAAAACTTTTCAATAGCTCTAGAACAATACATCAGTTAATTTCTTTACAAAATGAAGCAGCTGAGACTTCTAAGAATAAAGAGTGTTAGAAAAAAAAGCATTTTTTTGGGGAAGCCAAAGCAGTAAATAACATTTTATTTATGAATTTATAACTAAAATAGAAGTGCAATAGGGCTTGTTATTTTCTTCATTAATCCAGAAGTTACTCCTTTGCGACAAATACAGCCACAGAAATAATTCTGTATAAATCCATTTCCTAACTAATTTAAAACTTTGGATACTCTAAGTTAACACAGTTTTATGCTGATCTCTTATTACCAGTCGAGGTAATGAAAATAAAAATCTGACTCAACTAAATAGATTTTGTTCAGGAAGACTTAATTTGTGATGTTACAACATGGAAAGGTCAACAAAAATTGATCTGAAGTTTTATCAGAAGCATTAATAATTTAATTGCAAATAGTAGTCTGCAGGGCCTAATTTGCCATTCTGATGCTTCAGAAGAAACTACATTTACATGTAAATTATATTCATATAATTATTTCTGTAGGTGCAAGTGGTTCATTTAGAACAAACACAGACATATTATGTCTGATCACACAGCATCAATCAACGTCTGGAGAATCTATTTTTGTTTGGCTTCAGTAGAATTGATGCTATGCAAATATAACCAAAGTGTACAGAAAAAGACACTAAGTTTACCTTTCTAACAATTCTCTTAAACAGTCTGTTAATAAAATGAAAATATATATGATGATATACAAAAATAGTCACAATTTTTTCATTCTGATTTGAACTATGTCTATACAAAGGATGCTGGCATCAGAGTTTATTCAGGATTAATTTTGCTTGAGTCTGAAGAGCCCTATTGATAAAAATGCTAGAACAAGCAAGAACCACATTCAGACAACCTGAATTCCTGGACACACTTTCCTACTGGCTGAACACCTCACTTGGACCACTCTCCATCATTATTCAGAGGTACCTTACTATGCCCTATACGTGAAGAGTGTAAAATGCATGTTGAGCCTGGGTCACCAAACATGGCTACGAGTATTTCTGTAGTTTATCAGCAAATCTAGAAACAAGAACACTTAACCAGAAGCAACGCTTTGCAACTCTGCATCCCCGAATAACAACCTGAGTACTATTCTATTGACCATTATTATGACATTCTGTACAATAACCCATCAATTTTCAACAAGCAGCCAACTAGTAATCAAAGAAAGAAACATTGTTATTAACTGTCCTTTAATGAACCAACAAAAAAGCCAGAACTATACTTACAGGTCTGAAAATGTGAATATCTTGAGTTCTAGACACTAAGTGAGAACTTTTTGCAATGCAAGTTGCTGTTTCCAGTTTATCTCCTGTTAACATCCAGATCTGCAAAATAATGTAAGAATTTACTCCATTGGACATTAACACATCTGTTCTCCAAATCTAAATGACATTTCTCTCCAACACTTTTCTGGTACCTTTTGGGATCAGATTACCAGAGAAAATACACTAGTATGTGCATTTTTAAGTAAAATCAGTAGGCAGATTTTATGGCAATTAACACACAAAGCAGAAAAGAACTGTCTTTTACTTCAGGCAGCTTCATTCCCTTTCCCTTTTCACAAGGGCCAATGTCTCCATTTACACAAAGACAAGATGAAACTCTGGATGAACCCACTGGCATGGCTGAACAGCAGGGAAAACATAAAGGTCTTTCCCTATGGCCCTGATGCTACCTGGAGCAAAAGAGTGAGGATGCAGACAACTACAAGAGAGATCACATTTGTCAGGAAAATGATGTGACACAACAGTCTGTGACCCTGGTGAGAATCTATCAGAAAGCAGAAGCCAAGCAATGAGACAGCATACCCTGGAGGAAGAGCTACAGTCCCAAAGCTCCAAAGAGGTCCTGCCCACCGACCACGCAGAACTGGGATGAAAGCATTAAAGTTTAAGGAATAAGGTTGAGGATCCATCTGTTCTTAAAGTGAGACAGCTCTCTCTCCCTCAGCCCCTTAACACCAAGAAAGCTGAACGACATCCGGATGAAATACCATTAGCTCTCGACCAAACCGGACAGACCTCGCAGGAAGAATGGCTTAAGCTGCAAGAGTTATTACTGGTTATAGTAAATAAGTTAACAGTTGCAATTTTATTAACTGTAAGCTCTGTCTCCCTCTTCTCCTGTACATCTCAGGTAAGATCCTTTCCATTAGTGTCCATGTGGGTCAATGAACGGACAAGAGACTCATGTTTTCTCATCAGGAACGAAGTAATCTGTAATTTTATGACCTATCTACAGCTACCGTTGTGCTTCCAGCTTATTACAACGTGGGTTGTAATTAAAGCCAGAACAGCTTTAATGCTCTGAAATCCTAGAACAAATCATTAAACCTACCCCCCCACACACCAAATTGTAACACTGTTCTATACCTATTTGTAGCAGCATATACCTAACAGTCAGAAGTGACCACATACAGAAGAAATATCAAGAGCAAATGAGAAAATACTATACGTGAAATACTAATATTTAAGTACTTTGCACGTCAGACCATACTAAAAATAAATTTGATGTAATCACAAGGCTGTAATCCATACATATATGTTTCTCATTGTGCATTACCAGCCAATTCACCTGAAAGCCTTTGGGAAACAGGACTTAATTAAAAACAGAATAAAGAAATAGCAGACTCCACCAGCTCTCTGGGAGACCTGCTCCACAGTTTAAACACACTCACAGTAAGAATTTCTCTTCTTATACTCAAGTGGAACTTCATTTCATTTTGCATCCATTGCCTCTTAGGCTTTCACTGTGCACCACTGAAAAGAACCTAGCTCTATCCTCTTTGCACTCTCCCTTCCAGTATTTATAGATATTAATAAGATCCTCCTGAGCCTGCTGAACTTCACGCTCTCATAACTACTGTGTGTGGCCAAGGCTGTTCCCTCAACCAACTTTCACATCCATGAGGAATTCCTCGCTTGTTAGTACGAGGACTAGTACAGCATCTCTCCTTGTTGACTCCCCAATCACCTACATCAGGAATTATTGTCATTGTTGTCCAAAATTCTCCTGGTTTGCCTGTGAGGATCATAGAATGGTACAACTCAGAGATAAAACATGAACCTCCTCTGCATGGTCAGACCAGAAGACCAGTCCCCTTCTGTGTTGCTCCTCCAGCAGATATTGGGGTGTTTAAAGTCCAGCACAAGGACCAGCACATGCAGATGCGAAGCTTCTTCCAGTTGTCTGAAGGAGGTCTCTTCTACTACTTCTTGATCAGGCGGTCTGTAGCAGACACTCACCATAATGTTGTCCACGTTGGTCTGCCTGCTCATTCTATCCCATAAATTCTCAACTGGCTCATTATTTGTCCCAGGGCAGAGCTTCGTGCATTCCCACTTGTCTCACGTAAAGGGAGATTCCCCACCTTTGCTGCAAAGCAGAGTAACTTTCTCTCCTTCTCAGGTTAAAAAACCCATAGTATCTGATTCCATTTAATCAATGCAAAAGCAACACACCTTTTCTGTGGGGAGTCTGACACTTTGCTTCAAGGAAAATGTATATAATCATGCCCACACCCCTCAGGTATTGCTCATCTCTTTACTTCAAACCCTCTCTCAAATAAATGTGCAATTGATAGCTGTCTAGCACACCTGCCTATGAACAGAACACAGCACTAACTCTTGTGCAAAGCTTTTCACGCCTGTCCCTTTAACGTGACTTGAACAAACTCCAAGGGCCGTTCTGAATTCCAGTTCAAACAATGCTCCTTTTGATCTTTGCTGAGACTTCTTGTGAGTGCCAAGCCTGAACACATTGTTATCATACGAACCTTGTGCCAAACTCATTTAGGGTCAGCTAGGACAGTTTACTGTAGACAGTCAGGGGATAAATGACTAGGAGTCACATCCATTTACCCATTGGTGGTTTCCTCACAGAAGTAAGCTTAAGATCAACGAAGCCTGTGGTGGACAAAGGAACTTTGCACACGATGCCTTGTTCGTTTCTGCTAGCTCATGCCCAGAATGTACTTAGGACTTAGCACATTTCTTACATTGAATGAACCCAAAAAGAGACAAATACAATTCATGTCCTGTTAAAAACAAAAGTTAATAAATTATAAACTGCTGTGTCAGCAGTATGTGTTCAGTACCTTTATTCCAGCATTTCTTAGCATCTCTAGGGTTGGTCTAACATCTGCTTGCAGCTGATCTTCTACTCCAGTGAGACACAGCAATTCCATTTCTCGCTCCAAACTCTCTACAACAGCAGCAACCTTCAGGTTTCTATCATGTATGCTTAACTTTGCTTGGTTATATCGACTCTGTTTGCACAAACACAAAACTGCTTAGAGTTTGCTATGACTCATAAAGTATACATTAAGTCTACCGATCAGTTACAATATGGATTCACCAGGCTAAATATTTGTCTTTAAATATCTTTAACGAAAAACAAGATTAAAAGAGCGAATTTTACTTTACACCCAATGTTGTAAGTGTTATTTCTGACAAATCACCTCAAGAAAATACCTTCTGAAGAACTATTAAGAATTAGGCATCACAGCATCTAAGCAGGAACTGCCCTTATCTTTGAGGACAAGTAGATTTTTTTAGGTCATGTTGGAGCTACAGAATTAACCTTACGCTAGCTTCTGGGACAAGAGTGTCCAATCATGTAATAAAGCAAACCAGTATCGAATGACAAAATCTCTAACAGACTGTGTGCCATATTGCTATTTTAAATATTAAATCATCTTCTTTGCCACCTTAATAGAATAAAAAAGAGAAACATTTTGCTTGAAGTAACTAAACATGGTGAAGGACGAGATCCCTCTATCCCTTCATACCTCAAAATCTTGATATTGTTCTTCAGTCAGTGATTTTTTGGCCACAACCAGTGTACGCAGTCCTTCTCGTGCCATATTACCACACTAAATGGACCAAACCACAGAATAATTATGTGAATATTCAACAGTATGTACACGTTTTATACTATAAGCTAACAGGGGATACTTGTGTTTCTTTAGACTCAGATTATTTTGGAGAAGCCACAAGCAGAATAAAAAGCAATTATACTTCAGGTCCCCCAAATAAAGTGATATACTATTGGTAGCCCAGTTAGATTTCTTCTCCTAGCTTAAAGAAACTTCTTTTAGGTTGAAGCTCTATTATTAAAACTATTTTTGAGGCATGTAGCAGAGCTACATTTTCTTTTTCCATTGAACATACTTCTTATCAGAGAAATATCTACACATTAAAAATAGCCCTGGAATAGCATGTCTTAATGAAAAACAAGGCTGTCCAGTGCAAAACACTTATTGATTTGACCTCATAAAGCTAAATAAATTAAACAAGTATTTTACAATTAATTGTGCATCATTATCGCCAAAAGTAATTTTTATGACATTCTGCTAGGTCTTGAGGGAGTTTAATTTATTCATGTCCCTGAATAAATCAAACTGCCCTGCAGCAGATATTGATTAATATTGCCAATACCATTATGAACATACATGGTGTAATCATTGTATTAACATATTGTCTGTATGTAGGGTCAAAATAAGATGATTGCTGGTATCTACTAGAGCCACACAGTGAAAAGTATTTATCAGTTTTGAAATTCAGTCACTAGCTATTTTATATTAAGTTTAATAGATGTTGCAAAAGCCTATTTCAATTTGGCTGCAACCCTTACTAAACTTTGTAATTCATAATCATACCTCACTGCAGAATTTGATAAAACAAGGGCATTTCAGGATAAATAGGTTTATAGCAGAATACTTCTCAGAAGTAATTAGGTTTTATGTGAAAGGTCAGTCAATGAAAAACAAATTTCCTTGTTTTAAGTAGGAACGTGTTCTGCTATGACTACCAGCTTTGCTTTTCCTGTGGGTTATTCAAGAATTGGAAATAATTCTAATCCCTTAAAACCCATTCAGGATATATGTAACTGAACTTCAAAAACCCATTACCGCCTTGGCTCAGTTTCTTCTTTGAACCTATTCCAATAACACCCAGTATTTTGATTTTAAATTTTCAGTTTTTACAAAATGTTATTTTTTATAAATTTTGATTTTGTTTCTTACCTCTTCTTCTAACCAATCATTGTATTGTACAATAGTGGACATTGCAACATCTGCACCCTTCATGTAAAATGTAATTTCTCCTGAAGATTCATCCTAAAATTAATAAAAGAAATAGAGGGAAAAAAACCTGTTTATACAGTCAAAACAATACCTACCAGTAAACTACTTGTCATTTTAAGTAGTCAATGGATTATCACTTATAATAGATGAAGTACCTTGCCAAGAGAGGGTAAATTTTATTACTTGATGTTTTTACTTTGATCGAGATGCATATTCCCTACTTTTTCACGTAAAAGGATCAGTTCTAACTGAAGTCAACGAGTAACAGATTCTCAGCATCCCTGAACTACCTGTCTAAATTTTAAAATATCAATGTTATGCCCCCTCTAACTACTATTTTGTTTCTTTGGTGGCATATACTATCTAACCCACAACAGAAAGTTTGCTCTGCATCTCTGAAATACCTAAGTAATTAAAAATTTGCAAATAACTAATGTAAATGATTGTTACAGATATTTTAACAATGAAACATTCATTGCATATTCAGAGAATTCACACACAGGCAAATATAATCCAGATCAGGAGTTTCTGAGGTACGGTCTGTCACAGAATGAAGAAATGAGCCTGATCTGCAAGTCTCCTAGAGCATCTCTGAAGATATCACTGTAAAACAGGCTCTTAGGGCCAGTCCCACCTAAAGAAACACAGACTTGCCAAGGTCTCTCCAGACCTGAGCATGCAGATATTCTGCCTGCAGTATCCTTGCCTAAGGCTGATGGCATGCCTGTCTCGTCATCGTGGGCAAATTAAAAAAAAAATAAATCACATGAGTTTGACACCAATTTAACTGGGACTTGGCACTGATCTAACCATCTAACAATGCTGTCTGAAGCTGTTCTCCTACAGCGTCTGATTTTAGGCAGGGAGAAGGTAGAAATACACAGTGTGGATGGCTTAATGTTGGCAGAGGTTTAAACCTTCCTTTTAGCATGGTGGTGTGGCTTCCTTTCATCTGAGGTTTTAATGATCATTCCTGTGCTCCCAACTGGGCACCTAGAAGACAACTAAGCACATATCTCAAATTTTAGACCTGGTGGGTTGTGCTGTGTATGCACGCCAGTTCAGACAGCAACACTGGGTCTGGAAAAGCAGCAGCACTAGTAGTATAAAAAGATGCTAACTACTATTGTAAGAAGTTTCAGCCATGAAGAAACAACATATTTTGCAGGAAAAAAAAACCAGACAGAAAATTAAAAACAAATGCTTAAAGTCAACTTGCAGTATCAGAGGCTAAGTGTGAAGTAGGAAAATTAACACGTTCCCATGTAAGAGAAAAGTCCATCCTTTGCAAAGCTCTCTGCAACACCAGGTTCATTTGATTTTTCTACAATTGCTTGCTTGGTATTTCATGTGTACTCGTGTCAAAGACGTACTTTCCATTTGAAATTCTTGAGAAATGCATTCCATGAACGATTGAGTTTCTAGCAAATTTTATAAAAATAAACATTCAACAAAAACATTTTTTGAGAAATAAAAAACCAACACCCCGAACACCCCCCAAATTACCCTAACTATGATCCCCATGCGCTTGCTCTCCGAAGTGAAGGGAAAGATCTGCAGAATATAGTACGTCAGAATGTGTCCACCAGGGGTCTTCAGCTGCATTGAGGTCAAATCCCTGTTAACCAGAGTAAGACCCACACTCTCTGTCCACTGCACCAGAGCTACCTAAAGAAAGGAAAAAAAACAAAAAAAAAAGGGAAGAAGAGACATGTTTAAGTGTGAAAGGTCTATTATACTCTTATATAGATTAGGCTAAAGCCAAACAAGTGTTGCTAGGGTAAAAGTCTAAATTCTTCCAACAATCTGGGGGGAAAAAAGTGAATACTAGTAGACTAGAGTACAAAACCTTAATATATCAAATGAGCATTTTGTTTCAGAAAGCTTACAAAAATTCTTATGAAGAATACAAAAGCTTATTTGAACTTATTCGTGCAAATGTGATATTCAGAATATATTGTTCTGAAATAACAGTTCTAATTCAAAACCAGAGATATATTAAACAATACTTAAAGGACAGCCAGTAGAAATTATGGAAAACCAGAACACAATTTCTGTACCAATGACACCGCTAAGTAGGTAAAAAATGTTGAGAGTATTTCCATATAAAACATTCTATTAGATATACAATAACATGCAAATTGAGACACTGTAATATGTAGTAAATAGATAAGCAAAGGATCTTATTTTAGCTTACATTGTTTCAGCAATAATATAATTGATTTCTGACCGTATCAGATGATATGGAAACCAAGCTTACAGTATTGCATCCCACAAACATGCTTGTGACAGTCCCTTTTACAAGCCCAGAAATGCTGTATTATACAATTATCACTATTAGCTACCACTACATGCCATCTTAAATGAATGCATTAGACATTTGCTTTTTTTTTTAATTTTTTTTTTTTAATTTTGCTGTGTTAAAGTGCATGACATCTAGCTTCTACTTTCTTCTATGTTATGCTTTCTATCACCACCACCACTGTGTGGTTTATTCCTTAAAAAGAAATAATACTTTAGGAAACCTGCTCTACTGTTAGTTTATATACATGCTATATTCCATATTTGAATGGGAAGGTTCTGATTAAAAAGATTTCTCCTCCACAATTCTATTTTGTTTTTCCAAATGCTAATTGTTACTGGAAAATAGATTTTTAAATGACTAGAAAGATAATTATAATGAAGTTAACGTAATTCTTATGGAACCTGCCTCTGCTATTAATCTCAGGTAAGATGAAAAAATTAAAAATCAAGTCATTTGATAAAAGACATGCAAGTAGTAAAATCCCTAGATAAGTTCAACAGACATGATGACTAATGCTCACTAAGAATTTCACCCAAAGCAAGCAAATCATAGTGTCTATAAAAATTTAAAATTGGAAAAAAATAAATATTGTGTGAATTCCTACAAAACCCTAGTAGTGCCATCTGTCTAGGTATCACCAAATAAAAATACATCAAGACGCAGTTTTACAGAAGGGAAAAGAAGACACTTTGAAAAGCACCATTTTAAAATCTCGAAAATCACAGGAAGAGATTTTTCTTCTTCAATAAAAGTACCATATAAGCTGTAAATGATCCAGTACTCCCAAGGTTAATTTTCAATTTTCACAGTGAAAGGTTACTATTACATTCTGACCTGTAAATTGCATCTTTCTACTAATACCCTATCATCTCATTTGTGTCCCTTTGCAGCTAGGACTTAAGTGTTCTATATTTGGTGACTCACATCTGTTTATTATTTCGTTTATGCTTGGCTTCACTTACCGCTTGAATTCGTATTTTGCAGCACAGTCATTTTGGATTCTTATACCTGGCCTACACACAACTGCACTTTTTTTTTCCCCCCCCTTTTAAATTGATCAGTGCAAATACCATAGCAGAAATAGTCAATAAGGCTCAAGAGTCAAATAGACGCCAAAAAGGCAACTGAATAAACTTGAGAGCAAGGCACTGAGTTTGACTCCAGTCATTCAGAATGAATCAAAGCACCTAGACCTCATCACCATCCAGAGAGGAGCCAGACCTTACCATTAAATATCTGAAGCTTTTAGAATACACAAATTAAATAATTTTTTAAAAAAAAAGTATTTTGCAAATGGCATGAAAATCTAAATTATTAATCCTAAATAAATATATACTGAATGGCTGGCTACAAAGCATTCAGAAAAAGGATTCTTAGGCTAAGCCTCTCTTCTTGAAGTTTCTCCTCCTCAAGTATATTCTCTTCTCTTCAACATGTTTCTGAAACCTTACATTAAAATGGTCTTGCCATCTGGTGTGCGTACCTCAAGAATCCCTAGAATGACAGATAAATGCAGCAGCTGTGGCTTCTACAGAGCTTGACATATTGGATGGAGTCAGATAAAGCAAAGGTTGGACAAGCACAAAAGTCTCTGCTGGTGATGCTACCATTTTGCTTTTAAAAAAAAAAAAGTCCACTCTAATTATAATTATTTATTTGTCAATAACTATTCATTTCCTAACACAAACAGATGAAACGTGTCAGGTTTCCTGAATCCCAGCTAGGGACTTACTTTATCATTTTGTGGCTCTTGCCTGGCTTATCACCAAGCTTCCCTTCTATGGAAACTGGCCACCTGGGAGACAGAAGTACATTGGTAGATACAGGGTCCTCCCAAAACTGAGACACAGGTGAGCGCCTGCACCCACTAACTGTGTAGTGTTCTCACAACAGGGAATGTAGGTGGAGTCAAAGAGAGCTTCTGTGGCTTCTACCTTGCTAGTTGTCTTCCTCCTCTCAGTAGCAATCCAAAGGGTGAAGCCATCTATCCACCCCTCACGTAGATGACAAGGTCAAAGCAGCAGCTCCCAAATTAGGATTGAAGGTAGCAAATACTTGCATTATGAAACAGAAATGCAACAGATCTGACAAAAGCTACCAGGAAACGCCTCCTGTTTAGTGTTTCTCACCCAAAATCTTTCAGATGTTTCTATTTACCACATGCCCGCTGTTGAGCTCTGACTGCCTGTCAGCAGTGTCTCTCCACTAGAGGCCACCCGACCCTCAGAGCTTCTACAGTTCATAGCTCCAAATATCAAACTCTTCAATTACCACAGCACAGATTTCCATTCAAAGTCAAAATTCAGAGACTTCACAAGGAAAGTGTCTGAACTCAAGCACTAACTGTGCGACCCACAACGTAACCTACAGCTCAGGAGGTGGAAGTAGGTTCTCCGAGCAGGACCGCGTGTCTAGCAGACATGCCTGAGGAACATGCGTGTCTTGTGAGGGGCATGAAGTGGGAAAGCTTCAGAAGCACTCCTGCTACAGACCATGGCAGCCCCACATACTAATTCCATGCTTTGGGGACATAAGCACCCCGTTTGTTTAGAAAGGTTCGTTTAATGGAACTATATCAGAACAAGCAGCTTATAAATATCTTGGGTAGTTTCTAGATGTTCCATGAAGTACACAAGGTTGTTAAGTGACAATGATGCAGTTACCTGCTTTATCAGTCACAAAACCTGAGCCTACTCGAGTCAGGAAAATGAACAGTGAAGGACCTCAAACCCCACATCAAGCACAGAAAAAAATCCCCCAAACCATTATTCCCATTGCAGATTCAGAACTGCATATTTAATTAGAACATTAGACTGATTTTAACCTAAAATAAATACTAATCAATGTTTTTAAAAAACTTTAGAAAATATGTAAACTGATAAGCCACAGAAAGCTGAGTGTATTTAATTTTGCCTTAAATCAACTACATTCTAAATGATTCTTTTCAACTACGGTGCCAACGTTATTTTTTTTAAAGAAAAAAAACCCTCTTCTACAATAAATTCTATTAGCTTATGACTCCCATTTAACAACCCCGATGAAAATTATCACATGGCAGAAAACACTACAGATATCTAAGCACTTGAGTCAATAGTCAAAATTAAGGCTGACATGTAAGACGAAACAGTCTGTCCATAGAAAGCATTTAAAGGAACAGACATATCTTTATTTACTTTCAACTCTGAGGATGAAAGAGTGAAGCACCTCCCTGTCCTATCAAATAAGAGGATTTTGCTTCTCTCTGGAGTGGTGTTAGATGGCTTTAGGCCACTCAATCAGTATCAACAGGGCTGCTCCTTACATAGCCCAACTCAAAGCCCATCTCCAGATTCTCCTGACCTTTCCCTGTGAGTGAACAACCTACCCAAGGAAGCACATTCTCACTCCCTCTCAGATTAACATCTTCCTTCACTCACTCTGGACCACGAGGAAATATCACTTCTCACCTAGCTGTCTTATTAATTTTCAGTTTGGGGAATTAGTATTTATTAGTATTTTCCCTTTGCTCTGTGGAAAATGTAACTACCTCTAATTACTTGTCATCTTGGCAGCATTATAGCATGAAGAAGTTCTAGTTAAGGAAAATCTGATACGGTCACTTGAAAGAAATGAAACTCGCCTTACCTTTGGGCACATAGGATTATAAATCCACAAAGTGAGGTACTTGAAGCACCCTGCTGAATCCTGAAGACCTTCAGCTACTGGATCAATCCTAAAAGGCTGTTACTGCTTGGCCAAAGACCAAAAAAATGTCCTAAGGCTGTCCTTGCTTGCTTTAGATACTACATCAATCAGGATTTGAACATACAAACCATCATGCTACTACTGCTCCCTTTGAATTCTGGGCTGTTTGGAACTTAGCTGGTCTTAGGAACCTAATCCACTGATTTTGATTTTTTTAATAATAAAATATTTCAAGAGAGAAAGCAGAAGTGAAAAAAAGAAGCAACCATCCACCCCACTCTAAGCTTGGGTAAATTGAAACAGAGATTGGATACTTACTTGACTCAAACATAACTTTCTGTCAACCAAGGCAGAATAGCAATGTATTTCCATGAAAAAATATTCAAACCCCTACTTAGACTGAAACTGTCAAAAACCTGAGTGCTTCCTCCTTCCTAGGAGTTCAACCAGCTGCATTCAAGGCCAGCTCAACTGTTAAAAGCTGCGATGAAGAAACGTGTCAAAGAAGCTTCCATGGAGGCTGCCCTTCCCCTTTACCTTGGCTCTCACGCTTGGTCCTGTGAGCTACGTTGCAGTCAGGTTGCCCACACTTGGCCATATACCTCACTGACCTGGCCCTGATAGGCAGACATGACCTCCTGGCTTTGGACCACCTCACTGCCATGAACTTCCCTTGCAATCACCAGACTGTGGCTAATCGGCTAATGATGGTTGCTGTCTCAAGACCTGATCCTGACTTAATGATCTGACATCCTGGCTTGAATTCAGATGTGCCTCATCACCACAGACCTATACGACAATCTATACTCTTCACTGTCTCTGGTTTCCATCATGGAACGTGCTCTTTTTAACTTGTTTGGATATTGTTGGCTTGTACACCTCATCACTGGAACCACTGCCTCTAGCAGCCTGGCTACCATGCTCAGCTCCTGGCTTCCCTTTCATCGCGGGCCAGCCTGCCATGCTGCTCCCTAGCAGAAATATCTAACCGCTCAATAGTTACAAAACATTGCTCAAAACAGTCTATGGCCAACCAATTGTCACTTTCAACACACAATATTCTCTTTTGAGCTAACAGCAGTTTAAGGAAAAGACCCACCACCTGGCGGCTGGTGTTGGCCACCCCATCCAGCAGTTTGGGAGTTCCCCACAGTTGTGCTGACAGCTTTTCTGGAGCCATGCTATGAACCTGACCACTTCAACTGAAAAATGACCCATATAAATAAAGGCTTTGAAGCTCTTAGCATATATGAGGGAGCGATTTGTAGGGCGAGAAGGACAGACTAAAGATGGAAATGTTGTAAGCTAGTTTTGCTGCTTAGAACTCTCATATAATCAAGCCTCAACTAGTTCAGAGCATCTAAGAACATCTTCCCTTCAGACAGTAGGATCTACATTCAAAATCAGGCTGCCATTTAAGATATACAGAGGTTATATGTGTAATAGTTTGAAGTTAAGGCTATTTTTTTGGAAACGGGCAGGAAGCAGTGGGATTTCTTTTTCACCACTGCATGAGTGTTCCCAACAGTTTCTGTTTGGATTATTCAACAACAACTCGCATGTTTCCAATCAGCACTGGCTTGTTTATGTTTACAAACAATGATTTGATAACTAACACTTGCAGTCCATCGCTTTTCATCAAAACCCTTCATAATTAAAATAAAATTATTAACTTAAAAATACAGCTTGATCATGTGAAAAAACTGCCAATCAATATTCAAGACAAGCTATGGAGTAGTTATTCTTTGTGGGTCTCGAAGGTCATGAAAGTGATGGTTTTATGCTACTGAGTGATTTGCTTTTCACAATACATTGACAAAACAACACAATTAGTCTTGCTTCAATAAGCACACACAATAAAATGAATTAAACAATACAACATGTCTCATACATTACAGCTTCACTTTTGTAAACACAAAAGCTGCTTCACTAAGGGCATATCATTTCCCTGTCTGTTTTTAAATGATTGGCTTTGTATCCTTATAATTAATTTTAGCAACTCCGTTGTCTCTGGACAGAAACGTTGGAATTAAATAACTGACCACGCTTTAAGGTAGTATTTAAATATTCAAAATCCTGGAATTAGAAACGCTTGAGAATATAACAGTGCAGGACAAAGCATAACCAATAAATAGCTGGTTTATGAGAGTAAGCAGTCATTAAAAATCGCGACTGATCAATCTTTTCTGACCAAGGGGAGCAAAGGTCTTCAAAGGCTCCTGTTCATAGCATGCCCCTGAATTGTTTGGGTCTGTGACCTTTGAACTCCATTGCTTTACCTACTTAGCTTATATCCTTTTATGATTGTTCATTACATTAAGGTAGCCAGCTCTCTACAGATGAGCTGAACCCACACCTATGATGGCCAAGTAGGGGCTGTTTCCATTTTTTTCCAGTGAGTTCTCAGTGAATGTTTATTGTTTGCTATGCTACAGCTGTAGAGGACAAGTGACAGACAAATGAAACTTTCCACTCTTTCAGAGAAAATGAAATATTGATCACTTATCATAAGAAACAAAGAGCCTGGCATAAGTAGGGCTCACATTATGAATACAAAATCAGTTACTTATCTCAGGTTACTGCAACAATAGATAAATACATCTTTTATGATGAATGTACCTGCTTCTAAATGTGCATACTTTGTTATGGTTATATTTTATCTGTATGTAGATGTGCACGTACACAAAGATGTGAAGAATTTCAAATGAATTCCTCAAGTCAATTCATTAAGTGTACAGTGTGTCATTACTAAACTGCTTCCTATACTTTCCTACATGGAAGAATAGTTTATACTTACACATTGTTCTCTGCTGTTTATATGCTATGGTGCTATAATGCAATATTATGCAAAGCAACAGACAACTGTGCAAATAACATCTTCTTTCAAAAGGCTGCAATCAAGCCAGATCCATAAACCAAATCTAAGAGAACAGAGTTGTAATGTTGAGAAAGTATAACGCATAAAACTGGTTAAGTCTATTAAATGATAATGTTGCTTATTAACCAAATATGTTGTGATAGGTCAGTGCTGAGGTTAAACAGAAAACATCAATTGAACCATTTCCCTAAATAAAGCTCCAGGGTGCAATATTCAAAGCACTTTATTCAATAAAAAATGCTTTTAAAATGGTACTTTGGTGATTGGGAAACATTGGCATCATCCGTCAACCTAACTGCAGGAAAGTTCAATAAGCTAAATAATGAACCATTTACATTATTTTCCTTAGGCTCCAGTGATTTGCAAACATTGCATCAATAGAACTCTTTAAAAAATTATGATAAAGACCCGCTAGTCTTTCAACTCTTAGGCTTTTTGCTGTCATGCTGCAATTTTTAAGCTGTTCAAATGTTTTTCATAGCTTCATCTTTTTATAAGACTGCATTTAGCATCAATTTCTCATTACATTAAAGCATATTTGTTCAATATGATTACTTTACATGTGTTTTAAGCATTATCTTTGAAATAATGCTTTCTGTTCTAAAATGCAAGTTTTCACTGTCATGTAGTTTGAATGTATGAGTCGAGATGATTAAAAAAAAATTGTTATTAAAAGGATACCTTTGCTTGCTCTTCCTTGAAACACTAGCAGGTTTTTTGTTGCTGATTTCCTCTTCCACTTCCCTTTCACCCTGAGTCCCAGATCTGTCGTATTAGCACTTTATCAACTTCCCTTTCCTCTTTCCAAGGTCAAATTCCCTACTGTCTTCACAGGGCACCAAAACTTGCATAATTCTCAAGTCTTACGGCTGTTTCCTTTAGCAAAGATGGGAGGAGAATTGCTCTTTATGGTAATATTTTCCAAAGAACTGAATGAATATACAAAAGTCCACAGCAAGACAAGAGCAAGTGGGAGAAAAAACTCACATAGTCTTTCAATTGCACGTCTCTTCACCTGATTTAGTAACACCTTTGGCTGTTAAAGCAGAATGTTTACTGAATCCATAGCTGTCATCATCTCTTCATAGGTAGGTACTTGCTTATGCAGTCTTTAATTATATTTAGTAATACCTCACAGGCTTATTACACTGATCTATTTAGTGAATACAAATATATGTGCACATGAAAATTTGCACACGTGCATAATACAAGTCAAACATTATACAACTACGCTAAAAAACTCTATTTACAGTGTATTCCTGGCGTAAACAAATGCACTTCCAGCATTCTCTATTCATAATGCAGATGAACGCACACCATGTAACACCACACAGAGTATTATGGATTATTGATTTTTGGCCAAAGAGCAGCGTCTCTAGTCCTGCCTAGAATTTATTTTTAAAAATGTTCTAACTGCCACTTTTTATTCACTGAGAACCAGGCACTTTATATTCTACAACCCTTTGACACTATGAACTGTGTTTATAGCATCTGAAATGCATGCAATGCCTGCTCTTTGGGTACTACATGAAATCAGACTTAAATTTATTTCTTGCACTCCCAAAAATACTTGTTAGAGGCTTGTTACTTTTAGAAATTACAGCTTGCAGTTTGAATTGCTAAAGTTTTGTTAGTATTACCTATGGTGATATATTAGACACGTAAACCAAATATAATAGGCTATGCTGTGGCAAGCTGAGGTTTGTGGAAGAAATATTATCTTGTATTAGATCAACTCGTACAGCCAGAAAAATATACAGACTTGCAGATACACACTCTCTTCTTCACATCTTACAACAACCTTGTTTTGATTATGACTAAACTACTGCGGCTACGCCACCAACAGTACATCCAAGCTTCAGACGCTGTTAGAATTTCCTTAAAACAAAGATGTCCCTCAACCTTGCTCACTTTCAGAGGCAAACCAACCTCAAAATACTCTATTTCTTTATTATACTGTATCAAGTACATACATGTTTTCATAAAGTGAATGGGCTATAATTATTTTTTATGCTGACTCTGCAGTATGTTGAAACTTGAGCTTTGCCTCTCTCTTCAAAAATCTTTTTAGATTGAATTTTGGGCAATCGATTTAGGCCACAAAACAGGATTACTCAGAACAATAACTCAAATCCACTGAAGGCAGTGGGATTTGTTTAAAATTTGGATTTCAATGGAAGTCAAATGCATGTTTTTATTGAAACTGGGTTTTAAATTTGTGCTACGCTTGATGCAATTTTGACTGAATCCTGAACATTACGAGGCTGCCTAGAATTTGACATTCAAAAGCTTTCTACAGGACTATTTGAGATTTGGGTTGCTTTTTTTTTTTTCCTGTTAGGAATCTATACATTCCACTAACTGGTAGCATCTAGCTAACATACCTGGTTGTTCATCACTCAAAGAAGTTCCATATTTTCCTTTGCATGTATATGCTACAGTTCATACATGGATTAATGATGTGAGAATACACCTAGTAACTTTAATTGTAATACTCAACACGGTATCGATTCCAACGCACTGACTTCACAGACCTTTTAGTTAAATAACTGAAAACACTTTTATATAACAAAGAAACACCAGATCTTTCCTACAGCTGTAGAGGCAATAAAACCATATTATGGCTAATTTTAAAGAAACCCCAACCCAAAAACGCTTTTACAGTTCTGCACTTTTTAACTTAACTTATCCTGTTGTTTATGAGATATTAATTTTTTCACCCTTGCATACTAACCTCATCTGGGCTGGAAGCCTGGTAAGTGCGATTCTCATCGCTGAAGTCCTGATCCACCTCTGCATATTCTGTTTCTGCAGAGACACCAGCCCGGGATTCATACACTGGGGTGACGTTGTGGCAGAGGGCAATGGCCTTCACCGCTTCGTGTATACGGCTGCTGACGCTCTTCCGCACTTTGGGCGCAGACGACTGAGGTTTCCTAGACGGTGTGGAACTCGTACTGTTTCCACTGTTCTGGGAATGCACCTTTAAGATCCAACACAGTGAACAGCAAAACAAAGTTCAATAATGGAAACAAAGCGTGAATACTAAATACATATATCCAATTGTTCCCTTTAAAAAGGCTGATAAATAATAAGGCTAGTAAACATCTATTTATTTTATATAAACTGCTGTTAGCCCATTCAGTTTGTGATTCCTAAAAACACTCATCCACTTTTCTGTAGAACCAATAACTGGGTTCATCACCTTGCATTTGTAGACAGATTTCAGTAAATTTCAGATTTCAGCTCGTGGACAGCTGAAAAATGTGAAAGGAAAACAAGTGTGCAGTAAAAGGGGTGAATAGACTGAGTGGATTCTGCAGAAAACCCTGCTTCCTCACTTCAGAATTCGTCTTTTCCAGTGATCCATCACAACAGTCCTTCTATTAATTGTTTTTTACAAGTTAGTTAAGCCAGCAACCAATTGGATGAGTTCAGAAACACCAAACCAAAATTGCAGGGGTGGTGTTTTGTTGCCCTTGTTCTTTAGCCTCTGTCACCTGTGTGCATTCACAGGTTGGAAACTCCAATGCCATTAAATTGGAAAAAAAACTTTTCTTTTAAATCTTCACCTAAATCTCTATTTTAAAGACCATCACATTAGTATGGAACAAAAGAAGAAAGGCAAGTATTGTTAAGTATAAATATTAGGAGTCATTAAAATACAAATATTGCTGATTTCATTTATAACCTACACAATTCCTACATTATTTGCGAACTAACACAGTCTGTATGCTTTTGAGGCAGGCTGAGATTTGTTTGTCCTTACAAGAATGCAACAATCTAATAAATTAATGCAAAAATAATAGTCTGTCACATATTTGAAGATCACATTACTGTTGCATAACCACTAAGCCAGCACTTTTTAAAGTTATTCTTCAGAAATGCTCAATGATATGACCGGATTATTCTTTTAAGATAAAGTACTATATGCTTCTAATTAGTTGAGAAGTGGGTTTAGTTTAGTTTTGGTTTGTGGGTTTTTGTTTTTGTTGTGGTGGGTTTTGTTGCCTTTTTTATTTATTTTTTTTTATAAAGTCAGCAGATGAAAGATATCAGCCATACTACCAAAGGCTCTTCTGTTCACTCCAGGGTAACTCAGAAAACCTCTTCAGAAACCACGCTTTTTTCCTCCTGACTGCAATCTGCTGAACCGTGAACATTCTGCCCATCAAATTACAGTGTTGTCTAATAAAGGGTTTAACTTTCTGCTCATCTGGCACTGCTTTTCAGCTACTGCTTTAAACCTCTGCATTTGCATTCTGCTAACACTGATGCCATTACAGCCGCAAATAAATTAAGCTGATTTACTCCTTCTGAATTATGTTATGTTTATTGATGCTTGTATAATTTAATTTCACACAAATTCCATTAAAGATTATGCCCTCTATCACAAAATGCTTCCAGTGGGGAAATATAATCAGGTTATAATAGATTTGTGTGTTACATTAAGATGACAATAGTCTAGTAGGTCCACTGTAATAATAAAACAGAACACAAACAAGGGATAAAATCAATGTCACACAAGAACCGCTGCCTGGCTAACTGGCAGCTTCTATTATCATAGATTAAATAAAAACCTCACCATACTTTTTCAGATTGAAACAATTGTTTAATGCTTGTTTTGTTACCAAGACGCCTTCATTTTTCTGTTTTAAAGAGCTGCTACCAACACACGCGTAATTAAAGCATTATTTAAACATCGAGAAGTGTTATATAAAGCTGAAAAAAAATGGAAGTTGCAAGTAAGTTCTTTTCGTCACCTTCTAACAGCAAACCTAGATTTGGGAAATCTTTTCCCACAATTCAGGAAAAAAGCTTCCCTCACATCTCTTACTTTTAAAAATTTCAGTGCCAAATATGTTACAGTTAATAAAAACTTAATTAACCATGAGTACCACTCATTAAATTTTGCAGCAAACTAAGTAAAGGCTTTAAGCAAGTAAGAATTCTGGGAATCGTGCAATTATTATTTTTTTAGCAGATAGCATATTTAACCGCAAAAGACGAAATCTGTGTTAATGAATCTGCCTCTTCTGGAAGACTGATGCTGTCATCAAACTCAGTCAGACCTGGGTGTGCAAGCTCCAAACTGCCAGCTGATACTATTTATTGCTACAGTTGTTGCTACGAATACCCAAGCGACCCATTATAACAAAACTATGTTTGGGTGATTTTTATAAACATGGACAGGTAGCAATTACTTTCAGTAACCAAATTTGGACTGATGATCTTTGAGATATGGAGCTCTTTTACCTATTTCCAAGGCATGTTACTGCATCTCAGCTGCTATTTATGGCTATACCTACTCAGAATTAAGCGGAGATAGATTTATCCAAGGAAAACGAATTCAAGAAGTGGATTTGTTGATCTGTTTAGATGGGAAATAATACAGAAATTGAAGTTGCAGACTAAAAAAATTATAACATACGTTGCTTATTCACTGCTTTCCATCCTGCCTCTCTTCCCAAAAGCTACATGATATTAACTGAGTCCAGCGTGGTGTCAAACAGCTACTTTTTAGGTTTGTTTTTTTTTAATCAAATGAGAAGGTAGCCATAGTTCAAAACACAGCACAACTGAAGACTCAAATCAATTGTTGATCCTACAATCCTTTTTCAAGAGAAAATGAGGACACAGACAAGGAGGTCAGTCTGCAAACGTAACTGGGTCAGCCAGTCATGTCTGAGCATCCAAGTTAACTATGGGAAATAATTTTATATATGAAGTGTTATTATCCTACTGTGTGCAACCTATGGAAATATTAGTTAACCTATACTTTATTTCCTCTTCTGTTAATTTCTTTCTTTTTTCTTTCAAAGAGTAGAAATAAAAAATAAAGTATGAAATACTTCCTAATCTCAGAGCAGAATCAGGTGCTTAGAAAGGTTTGCAGAAACACTCAAATGGTTTGCATACACGGGAGATGCAGAATTCCACCTTCCTCCTTCATTCCCTCAACTGCCCCACAGACAGACAGGGAGTCACAATCCTCTCATACACTTTCCAGACCAAGCACTCATGTATCACAGGAACACTTTGCTCTCAAGCAATATGGAGTTTTCCATTTTCTCCCCCTTAGTTTTATGCTGTTTACAATCATCTTAATTTTTTAGAAAACACTTTTTTTGATATGCATTTATAAATTTTATTTTGACAACTATTTTTTTTTTACTTTTTGGCTATACCAATTAATGTGGCTTTTCAATGTCTATTCTTGATGAGTATGTTCAAAGATACAATTACTGTTTGTCTTGCTCTTGACACTTGTAATTTGTAGTCTCAGTAAGGAATAGCTTATTCTTACACGCTTTCGCAGGAGAAAGACTGCACTGCACAGACAGGTTAACACAGATTTCTGCTAGTAGGGAATAGAAAAGTAAACTCCTTTAAGTGGGTATTACGAGGAACTTCAGAATCAGGAGAGAACTATGAACTGTCACACATTTTTTCCTTTTATCATATCTGTTAAAAGACACCTACAAATGAAAGAACTTTCATACCATCTCAAATTTCTAGACGTAATCAGTAACAACAATGCTTCAATGCTCTTACAAAAAACTCTCAATATTAATGGTAAATAATTTATGAAGTGAGATACCTGTGAATAAGAGTTTATAATATGACTTTGAATTTCATCCATCGTGTCTGTTCCATAGGACACAGTACCTAGGTGGAGGCGCTTGAATATCATCTCATTCTGTGTAAGTGTTCCTGTAATAAAGAAGAAGTGTATCACGAAGGAGCAAATAATACCTTGAGAAAGCCACAAAAAGCCCCACCAAAATCTTTCTTTTGGAAAGAAGGAATGAATCATGAGTTAGCATCTGTTTAGTTAATTAAAGGAACATTTTTGGAGAAAGATCAGGGTTAGTCATACTGGAAGAAATCACTGGTTCCACCTTCAAGCTGATTCTGCCAACACAACGAAATATACACGCTCAAAAACAGACAAAAACTTTTTTCAGATAATGCAGTATTTGGAGGGAACTGACTCTCAAGAGCCAAGGCAAGAGTTTGCAACATGTATCAAAAAATCTAAAGCAAAAAAGAAAAAAACACCTCCAAAAATTCATCCAGGTATCTCGCGCTTGGTGTACGAAGGCAGACATTCTGGCAAACGGGTACATTCAACGTTATTTAGATTAAGTCATTAAGACCTAAAATCACTTCCAAACTCGACAGATTTAGCTTCCAACCGGAATAAGCCAGAATGAAGGAAATCAGTGTTTTCAGAGCTTACTTCACATTTGTATGAAACTACAGGGTGTCAGTCACAGACTGACACTTTGCGTCCACCTCTGCCAACCAGCCACATCCTCTGCTCTGGAAAAGCTCTAATTGAGGGGTGGGGGCTTCAGCCTTCCATGATGGGGCACATCAGAGAAAAAGAGGTCACTACTGCCTCGCTTCCCGCGGTCAGCTCGCAAAGGATTGTTTTGATAATGGCCCTGCCTAAAACTCTTTACGGTTACTCACCCAAAGTGAAATTAATACAGTATAAAGCTATTCTTATATTTAACCACTAAGTTTTGGGTCATTTAAAATACATAAATATGATGATTAAAAAAACCAAACAAAACACGATACCAAAAGTGACATTCTTGAAGATTCTACAATATTTTTAATATGGAGGGTATGGTAATTATCAATAAATAAAAAATGCAGGGCAAAATATTTCATATTAATTTTATTTATCTAGACTATTTTTATATCATGTCTTTGTCCCAGTATGCCAAAATACACAGTAAGCCACAGGAAAAGAGAAGACTAAAAGCGTGACATATATATAATTACTATCTGGAGAACAGAGCTGTTTGGACAGCCAGCATCTAGTTTATGTATCTAATAGGGCTAGAACCATTAGTGCTCTTCAAAGATTTGGTAGGGCTGTAGCAGTCTCCTGTCTTTCTCAGTCATACTTGAGATGTCTACCACTCCTACTCCCCAGGAACATCTGTGCAGTGACACTTCACCTCAACTATTGTACCATCACACTGCACTATCAAACCATGGCTTCCTGTAACACCAGCACTAGACAGTCATTCCAAACTCCCCCTCTACCATTAAAAAAATGACACTCCCCATGTGCTTTTCCTTACGTGTAGTTGAGGATTTTTTTTTTAACTAGTCTTGCTATTTGAATTTAAAAAAATATTTAAAATATGATTTATCTGAAATGCATAAATTGTCCACAAAATATGAATAATTTTGATTATAATAATTGTCAAAAATTCACATGAGAAGTAGAATATTCCCAAAGTTGGAAAACAGCCCAGGAAGACAAAGTTCCTGATCTCTAGAATTAGTGAGTCAGAATTTTTTGGTTACTTTTATACAAGGGATAAGAAGATTATTTTGGTTTTACAGTAATCATATAAACCCATGAGAAATTACTTCCTCTGCCTTTCAAAGCTGTACTTCTATTGAGACCTTTTGTTAAATTCGTTGATTCAATTTTTATTTGTTATAGACTAGAAAAATCTAATCTCCAGTTTGCACATGAGAAACATGAAAGTTGCCAGTAACAAACATGAGAGACTAAAATTTCCGTTTCTAAAAAACCCCATGAAACAAACCCAAAACCCACCCACTTTGTTCAATGATGTTTATTGCAAGGTATTTCCAAGTAAATCTGCATCACCTTCCTTACTTTCCAGGTATGCTAATATCTTCTCACTGCACTTAGCTTTGCCAAGCCTTTGAATTAAAATAAACACTCCCTAGGAGTCGTGAAACTAAATGGTACTCAAAACTCCAGACAGCAGGCAACTGTCAAACCCACTTCCCACTAGTTCTCTAATTGCTGCT
Source organism: Tringa tobata (assembly GCA_033628505.1). Lineage (NCBI taxonomy): Eukaryota > Metazoa > Chordata > Aves > Charadriiformes > Scolopacidae > Tringa > Tringa tobata. The sequence goes on from JAHREE010000207.1 coordinate 2,688,076, forward strand.
TGGGAAAACTGAGCAGGAAACAAAATTAGCCCTATGATTATTATATAGAAACATTATTTCTTCTGACACTATTAAATCCATCCAACTCCAAATCATGCTTAGCGAGGGAAAGGTAGACAGGTAGAAAATTTGCATGCTCCCCCTCCCCAAACCCCTTTTCTCAGCAAGCAGAGAAGAAAAGCTTCTGAGAAGAAAAGTATGGATTTTCCTATCTTGGAACAATCAGGAGCCAGGGAAGGAGATCTAGGAAAAATGGGCAAGGAAAAATAATCAAGTCATAAAGACAAGGAAATACACGTTTCAGCAATCTTGACTCAATGCTTGCATCTTATACGTTACTTGTACAATCCCTTTTATCAGCTACAGTAGCAGGACAAATACATGACATATGAAAAGAGGCTGCAAAAATACCTGTACCTACTACAAAAAATTGTAATAAAAAAACCCAACCAAACAAAAAAGAAACAAAGAAGGAAAAGAAACAGCAATTACAGTTTGCTCAGGATTCTTAAGACTTGTGTAAGGCTTTCAACAATAATCTGACGTGTTATCAGACAAACACATGTAGCTGCACTTATGAAAGCGCACTCAGAAATTTCTGCAAAAAAGAAAACAAAATACACCTTTTTCAGTCAGCCACATGGAAATTAAGTTTCACCACATGTGCAAATTAAGATTCACTTCTAAATTCTCCTAACGAATGAAACAGCAAAATGGGACAGAATTGTTGCCAACAACTTGTTCCAAATATTAAAATATTACATGGCGCCAATCACTCATGTTACAACTTTAGCAGAACTCCTGTCTTTAGTCTTTTAGTTGAAGACTAATACACCTTCACAAAACAACACATCTTTTATTTTATGGCCCAAAATGCAAGCCTGTATAATATCTAGAGGTGGATTTTCTAATATAGCCCACTTTAGGAAGGAAAAACATCCCAGAACTGAGCTCTCTAGTCTGCTCATGGTGATAAGTACTAAAGAACAGTGAAAGAGCTTTTTATTTTTAATAATGTTTTTTCAAGACCTACTTAAGAATTCCACGCTTTCAGGATATTACTAATATGAAGATTTATTAGATAAAAAGCTTATTTTAGAAAAAGCTTCCAGAAATGATGCTACCCAATATATGATCTACTACTACTATTACACATTCTTAAATTCTGCTCTACAATGCAAGTATCACACAAGGAAAATATCCTGATAAAAAGTTAGTACACAATTGCTTAAGAAAAATTTAGTATGTTCTTTAATGAAGCCAAGAGCTTTTCTTTCCTTCTCCCCCCCCCCCCCAATTGTATCATTAAACACAGAGTAAAGCAGGCAAAGAGGAAATTAATTTCTAAGGAAAAAGTCCTGAAGGCATCATTCCCTGGGTGGCAACAGATGTGATTCACAACAGAGCAGCAGAGTTTTTTATTTTGTTTTTGAGAAGCAGATGCAGATCTTTGTGATTCTATATTAGTAGATGGTAATTTGGACCAATACCAACAATCTTCAAAGGCCAAAACAAAAAAAAAAAGCAAGAAAATGTGTACAGGAGAATTAATAACTTCATGAGAAATTGACAGGGGTGTAACTTTTCATAAAATATGTACTTTCTGTGAGCTCTTTGCTTAAACAGATAAAAAAAGTGTAAGTGTGAACATTTCTATGGAAACTTTAAGTGAGATCAGGCCCAAAGCTCTTAATAATTAGACTGTTGGTAACAATCTGGAGATGCAAATTCTTTCTGTGAACCCTGAAAAAAATATAACCTGGTATAGAATGTAAAAAGAAAATGAAAAAAATCATGGTAAACACATATGTAGAATATATCTGCTCACTCGGCTGCCCCACTTACAAACAGGCCATAAAACATCACCACCACAAAAACTCAAACCAGACAAACCCCAGTACAACCCATTAAGAATAAGGGCAAAGATAAAGAGAGGTGAGATATCTTTCTTCTTTCCTGGGCAGAAGGTAACAGTAGAGGTAACAGATAACACAGTTATGAATAGCAGCAGTTATTTCTCTGTGTCTTCTGCCTCCCACAAGAATGACAGCAGTATCTAAGAGCAACAGCCACGCTCACTGGATACACCATGTATTTTCAGTCAATGGGAGTCCAACAGAAGCCACAAAGTAAGGATTTCTTGGACTGATCTACTTTAAGCGCACATCTGGAAGCTTCCTGTAGGATCTCTCCACCAAAACTTTCCATTCCTTCTCTGCTCTATTCACCCTGCAACCTCAGTGTTACTAAAAATCACAGAGGTAGAGGAAGTGTAAGGGCAATAGAGTGAATATGTATCCATCAAAGTAAAGTGAGGAGACGTTATTCCATCAACATTTTTTTAAAATTACTCTCTCTGGTAGCTTACATTGAACAGATAAAGAATAAATTAGAGTATACTTTAAAAGATTAATTATCAGACACAATTACTAAAATTCACTATTTTAATAGTACATTGCATTTGGCACATTTAATGTAGAAGCCCATATACACCAACCTCTAACACAAGGCTTTCCCAGAAAATCAAGAATGCCATTGCTCTATGCATCTGTTCAACTATTATATCTGTTAAGTATCTCATTTGGTCCAAACACCCGCTAAAATGTTAATTACAGAACTCAAATACAAGTGTGTGCATTAGTAAATAACTACGCTTGGAAGACTGTACGCATTTGTTTTAGCTGAATACCCTGGTAGTTCTCGTGAACAGCAGAAGGTTTGCCATCCCACATCCTAAGTGGGAAAAAAAAAAGTTCAATAAATATTGCTGAATATCTTTATTTTACTTTCGTGATTAGAATCTTACCCTGGAGAGGATGAGATATCATGCTCAGCTGCCCTTGGAAAATGCTGGAAACTGCTCCCCCCTGTAACTGCCCCCCCCTCACCATAACGGATGACGCCTTTCTGTCAAACTTATATGTGATTCAAGTCCAAACAACATGGCATTTTGGGTAATGGATGCTATAATTAAAATGTGAGTCCTAAAAAACCTGTTGTTTTAGTGGGTGTTTTTAGTAATGGCTTTGTTCTACATGAAGATAAAAACTCCCTAACAAAGGAATTAATGTATTGCTTTAATAGGCTGCACCCTGAGTTAAGTTTTAAAATTTATGAGTTCTCTGCAGCATTGTTCTTTAAACAATGGCATTGTCAAATGCAACCAGTGAAAAGATTAAAGTTCTCCCAGCAGATTAAGTACAAATTATCTGTCCTCCTGTTTCAGCATCATTTGTTCATTTATCACATAACGTCTAGTATTTCTGGTCAGTGTCAATATGCTCTGCATCCTTGCAGTTAACAGATGTCTTCTCTTGTCGAATGAATTACTTTATGTTTCACGCACTGGTGGCCGCAGATGTGTCACTATAGCAACATCATTAATTTCAGATCTTACCGGAAACATGCACTCCAATCAAACCTAATTATACCACATTGCTTTCTTGTCCCACAATAAGGAAACTATAATGCAATTATTGGGATACTTCATTTTCTATTCTACTGTGGCAAATGAGAGCGCCACTGTGATGGACGCTTCTTGTCAAAAAGCTTATTGATGAAGCACAAACCCAATTTACAATCATACAAAAGACTACCTTGCAATTATGTTAGTAATGCAATGCTCCTTAGACTCAACAACTAATTCTCAATCATTTCCAGTGAAGCTTGGACCACAAGCTAAGATTTTTGCAGACTGTTCTCTGGATTCCTTTTCAGTTTTAATATTGGGGAAAACTTCACCTCTTTACATTTAACTACACCAGCCTTTTAGTCCTGCTTTTTAGTAGCACCCTCCTTAGACAGAGAGCTACAAAACTGCCTCGCTTCTTTCTCCTCTGACAGCCAAGCCTTAAGTGGGCAGAAGGAACAGAATCAACTGGTTTATATGACTAGAACTGAAAATTCAAGTGAGAAAGTCCTGGAGCTAGCTCTCATGAGCAGTGTATAATCACCCAGTGGTAATCCTGGATTAACAGTACAGATTCTTTTCATTACCTAACAGTAAGTTTCACATTTATGGTGAAATGCAGAACAAGACCAGATGTATTCAGGACAGGAAACTGGAAGCAGCTACTGATATATTTGGGTAAAAAGGTACGCTGGCCACATGTTTGTCCAGAATTAAAAATAGTTTAAAATTTGCAGGGCATGTAAGACTAATAAATTTCAGTAGTGTTTCCCATCGTGGTTTGAAGGCAAGTGTGGTCTGCGAGGCCACTGTCAGTGTTCTGAAGCTGGTAACGACTGCTGGACTCTGGGCTTATTTCCATTTACATCAGCTTTCAGCTCACACTTGGATAAAAGCACATCCAGTGAGACCGCTGACTGTTAGCCCAAAACATTTTGGAACTACTGCCCTAGAATACTGCATTTATTTTCATTTTTACATCATTAACTTACAGATTCAGATCTTCCTGCAGAACTCAGTAGACTTCAGTGCTCTGAGAGGCCTTTAAGGTTGAATGCTAGCAATCTTCCAAACTTTACATAAACACATTTGCTGTGAAAAGCCTTTTAACATTTGTCTATTTAGTCCCTTTTAAGTATGCACTCTGAAAGGCCAGAAAACAAGTGCTACTTCTTAAAGTTAAACAGAACTACTGGGATTGCAAGGGGCATGATGTGGGGTGAAAAAAAAAAACAAACAAAACCAACAACAAAAAAACCTAGAAGCAAACCAGTGTTGTTTAATTTCATATATGCAAGTCAATAAAATTATAAAATTTATCTTTTCAAAGCTTTATAGATGTGACACAGGGTTTTTGCTTTGAAAAACTCAGCATCACTGAACGTTATGTTGCCCCTCCAAAACCAATTTATTTATTTTTTTTTAAAGGAAAAAGCTGTGGTTTTAGTTACTGTTTTATTAGGTTAAGAATATCCGTTGTCTTTCTGGAAGTAGAACTGCAGCAGCTCTTTCTTTTTTTTTCCAAACAATCTTCTGTTTCTCAAACAGGGTAGCAGGTACACACAGCTTGAGGAAAAGAAGAGATAGTACACTGACCCTTGTGCCTCAGAACATAAACTGGTCACCAGAGTCAGAATATAATTCCTGCACTGTAGAGCTGGCTGAATGAACTGTTAGCATTTCATTTTGCAAGCCTTTTCAAATTTTGAGGTCAGTCTAACCGTAAGCAGAACACCCCAACACGTGAACAGCATTTCCAGTTTGGTACGGTAAGTGGGTTCTCTATCAGAAAAGTTAAAGTAGTATACATTGGTTTTGCTTATAAAGTAGTGCTTTGGGCGAATGAACTCTACTGCATCATTTTGAAAATTCATTATTTTTGAATGTACTTCCCTTTTTCCAAACATATGCTGTAAATTACATATTTCAAGTCTTCGATGAGACAGCACTCTTAAAGCTACATAAATTATCATGATGAAGGGTGCAATTAAAATCAATAAGCAGTTTCAAATAGCATACAAATCATTAGCTAACTGAAAAAAAAAACTTGTTAAAAGAAACATTCACTTGCTTTGAAGAATTACCACACTATAGCTAGCAATACATTTTTCTACAAGCTAAGAAACAAGGTGGCAGTTGTCTTTATATTTTATGAAACAGAAGAAAAGCACTCAGAAGTGTATAGGGTAACATAGGTACCTGTAGAAAAAAAAATAATGAAAGCGTGACTATATTAAATTTACGTTTCATTTCAAAATAGGCAGTAATAGAAGTGTTCAGCACGTGAGGGAATGTGCAACTATTTCAAGTGTAAACTGTGTATTACGCTTTCTAAACACTATAACAGAGGCCAAACCCTGCCCCCCTCCCCAAATGCTTTCTCAGCATTTTGAACTGTATTTTACTTAAAACCACTAAAAAATTTCTTCAGCTGTTTGAAAAACAACTTTCCCAGTTCAGAAGTTCATCTTCTTCAAAAACCAGGATGTTTACTACAACTGATTTATTCAATCTCAAAGAACCACGAAAGGAGAAAAAATACCGTATTTGCTACATAATTTAACTTGCTATTTATTATGATATTTTCCAAAACTAAACTTTAAGATTCCTTATATAAACCTAGAACTAAGAGCATGGTAAGACTGTAACAAGCATCAGTCATAACAGCAGACAGCATTATAGCATGAGCTATTGCTTCTTTGCCCACTTACCTATTTTAAGATCCTGTTAAGGGTTGGGTTTTCCACTACACCAGGTCAGGTATAGTAACAGGTTATAGTTATGAAGATTAAGTGATACAGCAGCCTCTATAACTGGTCTTGGTAACATAAAGAGCAACTAATTTCATGGGGATAAAAAGATGTCATTTTGGAGGCTGATCTTATGACTTGTTTTGGAAATGACTCGTGCCCTCCCCCATTCTTTACTATTACTATCATACAATATTGCAGTAGAAATGAAGTGCAGAATAAAACAGCATCCTGAGTGTTAATCCAGAGTCTCTTCAGAGGAAGATAGATGGTACTCTTACTAATACTATCCAATGTCCTGTTACTATAGAAGGATGGTTGCCACTGGAATAAATCAGATCAGCACCAAATACTGACTTCCACACATAAGTACTGGCATACCTAAGCCGACTGGTACTGATACAATATCCTCAAGCACATGCTTCAAATTTAACTGAAAAATAAAAACTCAGTAGTCTAAATCTACTCTTACATGAACATATTAAAACACAGAATAAATTTCAGAAATTTTATAAAAGTCATCATATTTCAGAATTGTAACCTGATATACCTGTTTTATCCGTTAGTAAATAAACTAATCGTCCCAACTCTTCTGGTATGGTGCTAGTTCGAACGACCGTTCCAGGAATATTGTCATCTTTCATAATCATCCACCCATAGGCTGCCTTCCCCATGTCCAAGTTCACACGTAAACTGCAAAGGAAATTTATACCATAATCAGTGTGAATATTAGGCAAAGTGAAAGTTATTACCATAAAAAATAAAACTAGAAGATCTTTTTAGGAAACCTGGAAAAAAAATCAATCTTAAAACTATACGCAACAAAAATTTTGGAACAATGTTTTTGTTATGTGTTTGTAGAGTACGTATCACATTAAAAATTCAGGCTCCATCCCGCACTTTCAGAAGCTACTACAATACAAACAAATGCAATAGCATGCTTTCTGCATGAGACAGATTGCAACACGTTGCGGAGATTCTTGACATAATTACATCACTACACTTCTACAGATGAGAACATTATACATACTTTATCAATAAGATTAGATCTCTATTCAAGTCACAGTTTATTAAAAAACGCACAACACCTATGTTTTCTTTATGATGCGAAAGTGCAAATATTTTGTACCTCTTCAAATCCCTGCTTTTTTTTTTTAAAAAAAAAGTATTTTTTCTTTAGGAAAGTACAACTATATTTTGTCAACTTCTGTTTCCCAATACAACCCATCAATCAATGACATTGCTGACCTTCCCAAACTGTAGTTAGAGAGCATCTCCGTTGCAAAAAGAGAATAGTGCCCAAGCAGCAAAATGCACCTTTGTGTGATGGACTGTGGGCTAGAGTTGCTACTGCCAGCAACAATAAGGAATCTCTGGGTAGATCTGTATCAGAAGCTGTAATTTCCAGCAAGTTTTACAGATTATACGTAGAAGTGCAAAATCAAAAGTATCTTTTTCCAGTTCACTCGGTGTCTGCATACTTATTTGTTAATATTTCCACATCTACATCATACAAGAATGAATTGCGCTTGCACCTTGTATTCCTTTGTTATAATAAAAAGTCTTCACCCATGCTGGTCTAAGATGAATCACGTTGCTCTTCCCCAAAATTAAATGCTCTAACTCATAAGTCATCTTGTTCTAAAACTTTAAAACGCTACTTTCCTTTAGCTATTCATGACATGTCAGAGGAACAGGGACTAAGGAATAGGCACATGCTCATTTCTGTTGACTCTGCTCCAATGGAAACAATGAAAAAACAGTTAGGACGGTGGCTACGTGAACTATTTGTAGGTAATTTGCCCAGGGCACAGGACTCAGCGACCAGAGCTTAGTAGCAGGTTTACAGTAATAGGCTTCTCAAAGCTATTCAAAGGTATTTATCAAGGTCAAAATACTGCTAATGCCCTTCAGACCCGTTTTAACAGTCCTGAAGTGCTGCTTTACAGCATAACCAAAACAGCAGCCACAAATGGTTTTCATCTGTCCTCTTGCAATCACAGCCACAGATTGATTGTGAACTACCTGAGGTAACAGTGGAGGGAATGGTGACTCACAAACTGCAATATCCCATAAAGAGATGCGTTTAAGTAGAATTGTGAGAACACCTGAAACGTCAACACACACTGAAAAAAATTCAGTTAATTTCACACCTCCTTCTTCCTGAATATGTACAGCAGAAGACAAGGCATGTTCCGGCACAAAAAGAAACAAGTATTACTTGATACAAGATTCTTGACAATTCAAGATGGTATTTTGCCCTTTAACTAGCTCTTATTTTCCCATTAAAATCAGCAGCATCAGGAAACCATCCTTCTACCTCACGATATAGAATCATAGAATGGTTAGGGTTGGAAGGGACCTCAAAGATCATCGAGTTCCAACCCCCCTGCCCTGGGCAGGGACACCTCCCACTAGAGCAGGTTGCTCAAGGCCCCATCCAGCCTGGCCTTGAACACTTCCAGGGATCCAAAGCTGGATCTACAGCTTCCCTGGGCAACCTGTTCCAGTGTCTCACCACCCTCAGGGTAAAAAATTTCTTCCTTATATCCAATCTGAATCTTTTTTCTTCCAGTTTTAAACTGTTTCCCCTTGTCCTATCACTGCACTTCCTGTCAAAGAGTCCTTCTCCAGTTCCTCTATAGGCTCCCTTCAGGTATTGAAAGGCTGCTGTAAGGTCTCCCCGGAGCCTTCTCTTCTCCAGGCTGAACAATCCCAGCTCTCTCAGCCTGTCTTCATAGGAGAGGTGCTCCATCCCTCTGATATACCCCAATTAGTTGTGCAAGAGCATATCTAACTTCAGCTGCCTTCAGACATGCAAATATATATAAAAAAATTAGGACAGATACAGCAAAGAGGACTCTTACCAGATTCCTTTCATGGAAAAAAATACTGGAAGTCACTTGCCTCACACTGGTCAAGTACAGTTTTACCCTGTCTCCTCAATCCAGAGCCAGTCCTGAGCAACCAGTATTTGTACATTATGTATGTCTGTTAACTTCCACAGTTAAAGAGAATGTAAGAAGCAATGCAATGCCCTTCACACTGAGATATGTACTAGTCAACAAAAGGAACTGCAAAAGATTTATTCCTCGTAGGGATGAGAACATGCTAGTTAGCTGGTCAAGTCCAAAGGAAGCAGCCCGGCTCGAGAACAGCCAGATATCTACTCTAGCCAGGAGCAAGCAGAGTAAGTGAAGGATGAAAGCCACTCATCATCCCACTTCACAGAGGCATTTGGGCTATAAGTATGGGGTTTTTTCTGCCTTGACTACCAAGACAGGAATTCTGCAATGAAAGCTCTATTTATGAGCTGCAATCTGAAAAGAACTCCTGAGAGGAGGGTGTGGAGAGGTGGAGGTCGGTCTCTTCTCCCAAGTCACAAGCGATAGGACAAGAGGAAATGGCCTCAAGTTGCACCAGGAGAGGTTTAGTTGGGACAGTAGGAAAAATTTCTTCACTGAAAGGGTTATCAAACATTGGAACAGGTTGTCCAGGGAAGTGGTAGAATCACCATCCCTGGTGGTGTTTAAAGCTGGGTAGATGTGGTGCTTAGGAACATAATTTAGCGGTGGGCTCGTCTACCAATGGAAACCTACAAAGTCATCCAGATAGGAAAAACTGTACTTCAGTAAGATTAAATCAGAAAAGTCTCTCAATGCTGAAATGCAGTTCACACCTTCGCTTGCATCTTTTACAAGCACGTGGGTTACCTGGTTTTGATGTTCTAAACACTCTATGCATTTAATTATAGTCTCACTTAAATATAATTTCAAGGTAAGGAATAAAAAGAACATCTCTTGCTGAGTTGTGAGGGGAAATCTGTATTTCAAAGCACCGTGGCTTTCCAGCACACACTGCTAAGTGGAACAGAGTGTACCTCCTTATGCTGATGGACCTAATGGAAAGCTGGCACCGCTGGCCTCCAGCGGAATAATGTCTCCCCAGTGACTAGTAAATCCAAGCCAGCTTTCTGGCACACAGAGGTACCAGGCGCACACTTGAATTGTAAAGCTGAATAAAGAATTAAACAGAAATAATATAAACAAAAAATGAGGGCTAGAGATGCATTTTCAGTATTCATTCTAAAATCCGTACGCCGTATCCTGCTCTGACTTCCTTTACTTGGAGCTCGTTGCCTTAAGAGGTAATTTTTGTCTTTGAGATCATTGTAGCTATCACCGAGCACGTTACAGGCACTGCTTTAACACCAAAAATGATGGGGGTCTACTAATACTGAGCTTGCTTTCAAAACTGGAAATCTCTCCAACAGAATTTCACAGGAACAGACAGAAAAACTTAACTGAAAAGTTCAACAATTTTTACACAATAAACCAAGGAGGTACTTAGCTTACTCAGCACCAAGCTACTTTCAGTGTTAGCTATCATTTCTCATAAATCCTTTGTGGACTTTGAGAAACCTCATTACACAACCAAAACCATTTTAAATTCACCAGTTTTAAATCCTTCTCAATTTCATCCAATTTAAAAGACTCCAACCATATCAGTTATTAATGAAAATGGTCAGAACAGCATCCCAGGTAGCATTAGAACACTAATTTTTAGCAAACCAATTAAAATGCAATCTTTAGACACAGTATATTAACATTGGTATTTGAAGGCTGTTGCAGAGAACAGGCATATTTAGCAAACATAATAGTGTGAAGTTTCTTGTCTCTCAACCTACAGCAGGCAAACCCAAAGGCAACTTTCATCCAACTTGGGGATTTATTCCACTAAGAGTCAGGGTGGCATTTCTCTGCAATTCAGCTTCAGAACGAATCCATAACACAACATTGCAGAATCCACACTGCTTTTACTACAAGTTAAAACCAGATACTTTTGCTTTTATTTCCTCAAAAACATGAGTAGTCTTCTAGGTTAAACAAATTCATACTTAACAGGACTTCCAGATTTCATTTTTTCCCCAAGTGTTAACAACATTAGGGCTCCTTTCAAAGATTTCTGATTTTGTATTTTAGTCAAAATGGACAAATTTGACAATAAGCAAAGGCCTTTACTGAGAAACTTTCAGACAAATACATTTAAAAACTCCAGAAACATTCTGCCTTTTATGACTCAGTGAAAAGCAATCAAGACCTAATGAAGTTAGCAGAGATAATTTTGTGAACAAAGTGGTATCGTGCCTAATAAAATTCAAGTATGAATTTAAATAAAAATCAAATGATAGTTTTATTTGAGCTTTGGCAGGCAGGAAGAACTTCCTGAGCAGCTCTGTATATAAGCAGAAGTTTCTGCTTGTACCAAAAAACAAAGCCCTGCCAAAACTCCAGATAAGTATGGCCCATAGTGGTATCCGATTTCTAAAATAAATGAAGGAGTTGAGATACAGTCTTTATATTTACAGGACTTCTTTGTAAGTGAAACACTGAAGATCATATTTGGGTCACATCAGTACCCAAAATTGTACCCAATTCCCTATGGCTATACCTTTTAACCTTCCCATATCCCTACCTGCTTGAAACAGCTATAAACTATATGCAGGTAAACACATTTATAATCTATGAAATGATACGGAATAATTTTCAAATATTTGGTCAAGAAACAACCAAAAGTGTTTTAATTTCAACATGCCTGGAAAGTTATCTTCACTGAAAGTCATTTTTGGACCCTTACACCTTCTATTAGCTGCCACTAAACAAATTAAAATAGAACAAAACAGAAGTTACTTCTTTTAAACACAATATTCTATCAAGATCTAAATAAATAAAAATCAAATCAAATCATATCTCATCCCTTTAATTTCCTCTAATTTCCCTTCTCCCATACTTTATTTGGAGAGGAAATTTGAATATAATATTCCTTTTGTGTTTAGCCCGCTATATACATTTTTATTTAGTTTTCTCTGCTATCTGTCTGATGCTTTCAAGAAGAACCTCAGATCTGTGTTCTTGTTCGTTTCATAATTGGTCCCACTAGTTCTCTTGGAGTAAATTTTTCTAAATTTTGTCTAGGATCTAAGCATATAAAAAGAAATGAAAGAAGGTACACACAGCGCTTTACAAAAACAAAAACCAAAAAACAAACAAGCAATAAATGTAACTTTAAGAGAGACTTCAATCCCACACATTTATGCTTAAATATGTGTGGCAAAAACCTGCATATCAACCCTGTATTGCTATAGTGACTGTTGCACATGTAGTTTTTCAAGGGCCACATGCAACCTAGGTACAGATAATTAGATGTTGTAACACAGGTAGGACTTAAAACCTCAGGAGGAAAACTGAGGAATAATTAATGAGAAAACTAATCTATGACTTTCTTACAGGCTGAAAACACAGCAGAGTACAAAATACAAACAGAATGGATGTCAAATGAGCGCCTTGGCACAAGAGATGTAGCATACGCAGCTCAGAATAACAATAATTATTTCCTATTAAAAATGTTTCTTTGTTATTTTCACATTTATCAGGTCGGATGCCTTCTTTCATGAAGCTTCTTATACAATGGCAACAATACTGACACTGGACGTCTAATACAAATAATTTTTAGAACATGGATATTTTTAGGGCATTCCAGACAAATTTGGAATGACTGACTGTAAAAGATTAAAAACAGAAAAACAATGAGAAGCAAATACGAAATGTTGCAAGGTTAGAAAGGAAAAAGATCTACTGCAACAGCTCAGTTAAAAAAATATTATTTTTTTTTAATCTCATTGTGCTTTCTCTACGTAACACGACTATCAGACATTGCAAGAAAAGCACAAAGCTAGCTCACTCAGGCAGTAGTACAGCACCACACTGGGTAGAGCAAGACTTACTCTCAGCATGAGACACACACACACACCATAGCTCCTGCTGCATGAAGAAGTCAAAATTAGTTTGTAAAATACCAAAAAGCTGCATATAATATTTTTCAGTCTCTATCTCTCGTATCATGGTACGGTATAGAGACATAACGCACATTTATAAGGATTGCTTACACTACTTTATGAGTAGCTCTTTAGTTCTTCCACACTGAAAGCTTTGCATCCTGTATCTCGTATATATTCTGTCTCTAGATGTGAGATGACATACACTGGTAGACTTACATCTATACATTACACAGATCAGAGCTCCAACACAAACAGCACAAACTACGATACGACTGAAAGCAGCGCAGCCGCTCACTGCTGTTAGGCAGACACTACTGTCCTGTGTAGGTGTGAGCCCCCTGGATCGCAGGAATACACAGAACCACACTGAATAAAACCTCCTTTTTCATACTTGTACAATCCAGGATTTGATTCGTTATTCATGAATTTCACATACAAGACCTGCTAGCAGCGTTTTCCTCACTGCCCACTAAAACCAGACCGACATAACTTGAGGGATTTTCTTTACATACTACTCTTAGAGACCCAAAAAAACAGGAGCCAGGTAGTGTCTCAAAACTTTACTAAAGTTGAAGGCAGTTCCTTCCAGACGTTTGAGGCAGCTTATTTTGGCAGAATGGATCAGTGCCCAGGAGCCTTGGGGTGTCTGAAGGAAAGGGCAAAAGACATTTCAGCTTCTGTGTACACCAAAACTAAAGGATCCTCCTGAAAAGATGGCTGATTAAGCCTCTGTCAATCCAGCTTTAAACTGCAACTAAATATAGTCTGGATGATACATGTTTTTACCAGCTCCCCAGATGATACCTTATCATTTTATGGTAAATCCTCTTCATTTCTCAACAGCTAAGCAGAAGCATGTAGAGCTAAAGGATTCACATGCTTGTACACGTGAGGCGATTTCACCAAACACTGCTTGGCTAAGCCTTAATTATCTTCAAAAACTTTCCTGGCTACGTTTATTTTTGAGGAAAAAAAGAAAACCAAAATAACCAAACAAAAGGACTCAAGCCCCAGTGTAACTCACTTAGTCTTTCAAGGCGTTGAAGAAGACTGAACAACAAATAAACAAAGTCCCCTTCCTTGGTGGCGGAGGGGATCCAGTTTGGTGGTGCGGCACCATCGCTAAGGCCTTCTCTTTGGCCTTGGCTGTCACTTCTGAACCAACTCCTGTGGCAGCCCAAGGGAGCTGATAAAGAGATGCTACAACTAAAAGGCAAGGGAAAGGACAGAATGGGTTTGTGGCAAGGCTCTCTACCAGCCCAATCATCTTTCCTTCACCCAAATACACACCAGGATCTTTAGCTCAATAGTTGAGAGCGGGTATCTTGCATTGACTGAAATCTCTTCTATTTTTTTGTACTTAAAAATATAAGTATTGGTAACTGTCTGACAGCTTTTTCAAAAAAATTAAAACTAAAACAACTGATCAAATTAGTAGCTGCAAAAACTGAAGGAGAAACTCCTCAAGTCTTGCATGATTTGTATTGAAATTTTAAATGTATATGGTGTCTTCAGTTCTACACAAAGGGGAAATTAAATGTAAGCCTGATTTTAAAAAGATATAAAATTAAAAAGAATGTATCTATAACCACAGTGATACAGTTAAACTGGGTAACCAGGCAAAAGATTGACAAAGCTTTACCTCATCTTCCCCCACCCGAGGTGCTGATTTTTCATTAGTGTGACTGGTTTTGCCCTCTGCTCTTCATCATTCAGAAAACAGACAATCCAAACAAATACAAGTTCTTTAACAAATGGACCTTACTATTTGGAAAAGGAAAAAAAAAAACCCACAAAAAACCCAACCAAACAAAAAAAAACCCAAAACAAAAAAAGAAACATCACAGGCCTAAGAATTTCCACACCAATATCACAAAGAGCAGAAGCATAGACGTACCTGAGGACACATGCTCCCCAGAACCTGCTGTGTGATAACTGCACTAGGTGACACAGTCCAACAAGATCTTGTAAACTAATGGAGAACGTATTTCAAGCAATGATTTTATTTAAAACAAGTAATGCAATGATCTCCGTGACACCGGAAGAACCTACGGGTAGGCATTAATGCATCCCAGACTGGCTAGAACCAACTAGGAAAAAGCTTAAGAATACTGAGATTTATTTAGTTTTGGACAGTCAAAGACTTGCTTTCTACCCTCCTTTCCCAATACATTTTAAGAAATTCAAACAGATTAACTTTGTAGAGAGGCAGACTGCCTGTCGAGGCCCACTGGGCTATACTTCCTCTATAGGCGAAAAAGAAACATCAATACAGAAGAGTAATTTTTAACAGCCAAACCTTTCTGGAAATGTGGGGCTGTTCAAAACATTTTGAGCATAATACGTTCTTAACTTACATCCAATAAGAGCTGGGCTAAGCTTTCAATGTTTATTTACTACTACTTTTTCTCCATTTTCCTTAAATTCTTGTGCACTACAGGATGTGTGCAAAGTTGTGGGCTGGGGTTTTTTTTGGGGTGTGGGTGTGAGTGTTGGCTGTTGGGGTATTTTTTTGTTTGGTTGTGTTGATTTGGGGTTTTTTTACCATTGTTTTTTGTTTATACCTCTGAAGTCTTACATGTCTCACAGTAATACCCTTCTCACAGTGAAACTACAGTGATCTAGAGGAGTATTTAGGATGCAGATGAATCACAAGGAACTAGCTCTCCCTGCAGCCAAAAAAAGGTTTCTGTTCCTATTAATTAATAGGAGAGGCTGCACAAAGATCAGTTAAACTCTGTTGACAGTTAGTTACTCTTCCTCCTCATCTTCACTGAACATGTCTGGCCATGGAAAAATATTTTTATTGCATAGCTGGAATATCCCTTGCCCTGCAAACCAAAAGCCAATAGCAAAAAAAGCTCCATATTTAGAAACTTCCTGAATTCTCTAAAACCATCAATCAACACATTTCACGTGCCCATGAGTTCATCTATGCTTTGCCTCTACCAGTCAATCCTAATCTCCCATGTTCATTTCCTTTACCTGTGAAAAGTTCATTATCTCCCCCATACAGCTATTTTAATAATAATGAGAAGACACAACACCTGGTGCTTCAGTGTCATTAGTCTTGTAATTTTCATCTCCAAGAGTTTACACTCCAAATATGGCCTAAAGAATAAGTCATTTCCATGCTTAACATCCAGAAGAGGGGAAGAGAAATGCAGTTATATTTGAACATCACTATAACTGAAGCTGTTTATTTTGTCAACAGTGTGGGAAGCAACCCTGCATGCGAATGACCTGAGTTGAAGGAAAAAGTTGGTATAGAAATAGATAAACCTCTAGAGGGAAAAAAAAAAGTATTCTCTGACAGATTCTTATCTGATCTTCTGTAGGGTAACTGCACGGTCCATCTCAGAACTAAACCAATCCCATTCTCTAATACTTCTGCTTCATATATTATTTCCCACAAGCAATTGAAAAATGGGATTAGGTGTATCATAGAAATTATTTTTGGAAAAGAACAATTTCACGAGTCCACTAAACTGCTCTCTTAAGAGTTCATAATGAGCTGCTCAATCAACATGTTTTTCAGTGGCATATTTTGTACTGTCAATAGAGAGTCAAATTTACTTATACCACCTATATGCTCTTAATCCTCTTGCATGCAGTAACAAAGATATATCTGTCTTTTAACAATTTTAATAAGTTTTGGCTTAGTATGTTTATCATGGAAGAACACAGTGACCGACAAGTGATCCGTTATACTCTTAGCTCATTTTTCCCTTCCCCTACATGTCTTTGACGATTAAGCGCATCTTTCAGCGATACACAGACTTTACTTATGACTGGAATGCAGCACTTTTTGCCTCTTCACACAGGTAAGTTGCTTAATATTCAATAACTCTGTGTGAGGGGAATGATGACATGACCTGAATAGCAGCATGATACAAGCAGTCAGGGAGTTATAACAATGAGAGTGTTTAGAAGGATATCACAAAATTGAAATATGAATCTGTAAATAAAAACAAGAAACAGTTAACGAAAGTGGAAACTGTTCTAAGACGACCAGTTTCTACAATGCAGTCTCCTCAACTCCCCAGTAGATTTGCTGGAACCTTCTTTCAACTTCCCAACAGAACCAGTTGCTCATGCAACACAAAAGTAGTGTAAAAGTACAAGTCCTTTAAGTTATAAAACCTTAAGACAGATACTCCGTGAGTATTTGTAGACATGTACTTTAAGAACGTGAACACATTAATTAACGTAAGCTCAGATTAAAATACCTAATGAAATCCTTATCTTTTGCATTTTTCTGATACTAGATGGATTTAAATATTGTGTGCAAACCTGAGGGGACAAGTTTTAAACCCATCTACAGTTTAGTTGCTGTTAACTCTGTGGTTAGCCACTGGGCCACTTGGCAGAGTGACATATCTCAAAGTGAAGAGCTCCAGAGAGCATCTAAAAATTAACAATCACCTTATTCTGAACACTGGGTATTTAAACAGGAGAGTATTTCCGTTTTGCAAAGGCAATACCCATTCAAGGAAAAAAATTCATTTCAGAGTCAGTGTTCTCATTTCCGTACCCACAGCAGACTTGATTACACGCATGGATATTATTTCCTGTTCCAGTTTATCTGCAATTTGAATATATAGTACTCATGCTTAATGAATTAATTAATTCAGGCCAAGTCTCTACTTGGTTACACATGTTAAAAGTCCTCTCATTGTAAAAGCACACCTACATTATTCAGCCATTCAATTTAAATTAATCATTGTTGTAGTAAAAAGTCTGTATTTTAACCAGAGAAATGGAACATTTTCAGTATTTACAGCATTACGAATAAAATTTCAAAGTATACCTAACAGTTCATTCAAATACACGTTTCCTAAAACCACGTTCTCAAATATACCAAGATGGTATCCTTATTAATACATTTATGCTACTAAAGGATTAGATATCCTGATTACTCCAGTAAGATGAACATTATACAAAAAAAATACAACAGTATTGTTTTCTGTACAGTGATCCTTCAAGAATCAGCAGATTTGTTGGCACCTTCTCCTTCAGCTTCCTGATAAGATCAATTTCCTTCGCAATGAGAAGCAAGTATAAATTTCAAGAAAGCCACATTCAGTGAAATTAGACATCTGTGTTTTTCCTTCATTCTTATACATACCTGATTGGGATGATATAGGAAAACAGGAGGAGGAACCGGAAAAGGTTGCGATACCACGGGCCTACAAATCCTTGCAAGGTTACCATAACAACTGATAGTGCAACTAAAGCCAAAAACAGGGCTTTGGTCAGTTGATTCAACTCCAGGTCCAGCAAGCCAACCTAAAGGAAGAAGTATAAATCAAGTTAGTCGTGACTTCTTCTTAAATTGACACTTTTGCAGTGCAAACAATTAGCTATTATTGGCTTTTTTATTCCTACCTATTAAAAATCCATGCACTTGTAACAATTAACTGCATTTTGATAATTGAATTGATTATTGTTCTTATGCTTGCATGCATTAGATGTTCCCTGGTTACTGGACAATAACAATTCCCAGAACCAGCGTGAACCATCCCAGCCAGGCCTTTTGGATGCCCTTCCATCTGACACATCCCTACTCCATCGCCCAGTCCAGGAGAGGAACACAGGAGGGCAAGGAGAAAAGTCAACTGAAGATGAACAAATAAGCAGGAATAATATTCTTCTGTCATGCATGCAACAGAAATACTGGCACTGTATATTGTATTTATAGGGTGGCTACTGCTTGTTTACTGCTACAAGATCAAAACCCTGTTAGAGTCAAGAATCAATGGACAAATGGAACAGAGCTTCCTTCTCATTCATGCAACTAGAGTCCTGTAACTTGTAACTACAAGCCCATACCAGCCTGTAAATCTGAAATAATGTCATAGAAAGAATTATTAATCGTATGAAGCTTTCAGTTATCCAATGCAATAATAAGAAACAACAATCAAGAGGAACATCCATTTTCAAACCATAACAGTAAGCAGAGCTTCAACTTTCCACCATTTAAAAGGTATCCGATTTGGAAACATTTTAACAAAAACACTGAGAATCTATCTTTCACCCACTGTTTCTCATGAAAAAAGTATTTTTAAGCTATGTAACTAAGACTCTCACCATTTCAATAATGTATGCTGTAAGCTAAGTATTTATACTCCACTTCTTGGGATGCTCTTGTACTCAGTAAAATATGTGGGAAAATTATATCAGGGAGAGTTTCCTGGGCCCCGTCACAGATGCCCCTTTTATCTGCAAGTCTTGCCAGTAAGACCAGTAAGACACGACACTTCCTTAGATAACAAACAGTATGCAAAAGAGCCACTTTAAATATAGTTCCTAAAAATTCCAGCAATCTTGCTTATACACGGGCTGTCCCTTCCCTAGAGAACCAGGCAGCTGAAGACCACAGCGGCTGATTTATCAGCTGCATTTAAAAAGCAGCACAACGAGGACAAATATCTTGCAATTTCCGCTGCTTCAACTACTACATAGTTTATGCTTGAATTATTGAGAAAAATAGGTTTTTGGATTAAAATGAAGAAAAATTAAGCCAGGGAAGTAGAGCATGTTTCAAAGCCCAGATCTTTTTGCATTGACAAAGGCAGCCTAAGTTTCAGGCCTCGCTGAGGATCAGATGAAGTCATTATTCATTCAGTCAGGGAAAAAAGACTCAATTACCTCAACCTAAAGATGCTATCAATGAATGCAAAGTGCATATTTTACTCTATTCATCCAAATCCCATTAAAAAGTGAAAGGAATGATTTAATCTGGCCTTCTAGAGTTGGTCTTTTTTTGTAATAAAATAAAGAATCACTGTCTTGCAATATGCATAACCACTACCTCACACTTTTTTTTCCTGCATCACGGCAGTGAAAGCCTATCTCTCCCCTCAGCTCCCCCCTCCGCCCCCCACAACAACTCCACCCCAGAACAGAAATGAATAAAGAGCTTCTTTGGAAAAAATGCCACTTTTTGGACAGAAACATTAAATTTAGTCCACTGCACACTGATACGTAGCTAATTCAGAGCATTAATACCTTTCTAATTGATGAAGACAGATGTGAATTTAAGTTTGGAATCCAACAAAAATGTGTTTGGAGAGGTATTAAGAGAATAAAAAAACTGGCTATGAAAACTTTTCACACAATAAATCTCTCACTCAAGAACATTTGGTTTGTTACAATAATGTCATCCCTTTTAATATAGATCATAGTATTTGCCATAATTGTTTTTAATATTTTTATTTACTATGGTAAGTGAAGGCAATTGCAAAACCCTACTTAAGAAGGCACACAAAGAAAGTTTTAATAGAAATGCATTCACCATTTCTCAAAAATTAGTTACTATAATGTACTGAAATATACTTAATTAGTTTAATTCTGTGCCTTTCCACTTAAACAACTTCTGCACTCAAACTAATGAAACACTGTTGAATTCTCCAGATACATTTCATGTAGAAATTCACTAACATTCTCTAAAATTCATCTGAATATTGAAAAAGTGAGTAAACTTCATTTTAACTACATTGTGATTTTATCAAAGCGTTTATAAAATATACCATCTTAATGAAAGCAATTTCTTTCCTTTTGAAAATAATCATAACCAGAATAATTATGACAATATAAGAAACAGATGAGTTAAGAGCAGGAGCCATTTTTCACATTCATTGCTATTTCCGATATTAGAAAAGCAAATTTTTATCTACTTGTCATAATATTTGTTCCATTTTAACCAACTGTGTTAACAAAATTAACCACACCACTGGAAATTTTGATCTCCAAGGGAAAATTTGTACATAATGTCTAAGGCAACCACAATAGTTTTGCAAAGAGGCTGCTCTAAGATAATGAACACAATAATTGCCTGTATAATCTAAAATGCTACTAATGGCAACAACTGGAAATCCATTTAGTTCCTCTTTAATTTATGCACAAAGTTTTAAATAGCTAATGATTCTCAGAAAAATAATGGCTTATACCATCAATAAAATGTGTGGCATCGTCTACTTGCACCAAAAAAAGCTTACAAGTTTTTAAAATACTTTAGTTTTTGAATGAGAGAATGATTAAAGGTCTAAACTTCACACTTTCGACCACAAGGCATAAGTCATTATCTTATGAGAAGAAGTCTCAATTTAATTAGCAAAAGTTGAAAGCAACAAAAAACCTGACTACTAAAGTAGAATATAAACAGCAATATTGCTATTGCTGCCCAGACGCTTAACTTTTGCAAAAAATTACCCTCTGAAGCTATTATTGCAGTAATAGAACAGTTCTTCTAACATTATAAATAGTATATTACTTTAAAAGTGCAAATTTTTTATGCTAGAACATTAAAATGCAAAATTTGATAATAAAATGTTGCACAACAGTAAAGATTTCTCAAAATATCGTAGTGCAGTCATTTTTTATTCAATTACAGTTTAAAGTGCATTAGAAATTATTGCTCATAAATACCCTTTTAAAGCACCTTATTTTAAGCCTGTTGAAGTGTTAAGGCACTATCTTAGGAGAGACTTCCCCCCCAACCAAATTTCTCCACAAAGGTAATTATATTTCAGTAATCAGTCAGGTTCTGCACTGACAAACACCATATTGACTACAATGAAATTTCATGGTATGTATGTTTGAGATAGACTTTGGCTTTAGTTTGCACCATAAATATAAAAAGTTTCTTTTCTTTTTCTAATACATGCTCTGAACCTAATTTTATTAAACTTTGAATACTAGTAAATTAGTAATTTTTTCACTAATTCCACTCTAAACTTAGATGTAACAGCTATGCATAGAGGAAGTGTTTAAAATTCCTAAAATTCAAATAATCTATCTTTCTTCTTCTTCTATATTGTCTATCTATATCTTCTAAGATATATTATATCTCAGGCAAACAATCTTTGCCTAAGAAAAATTAAACATGGCGTTTTACCATTTATAAAAATACAATTTTTATATAGACTACTATATACAGTTAGCTGCATATATCTGACACCCTACGGCTTTCTTTTAAATTTTCTTTCTTTTAAAATTTCTGTTAAATTTTTCCTATAGTCCCTAGAAATAATAGATAATTAATCTGTGTTTAAAGGCTAAATAAAGATATCTCATTATTTGTTTACCTTAATCTTTGACATCAAAATATGTACAGCAATTTTGGAATCTGTAAATATTTCTTCTTTGTTAAATCTCCCAATTCTAAGGTTATTCCTATGATTCAAATTCTTCACTACTCAGCAATCCAGGTAACCACATTAAGTTAATATAATTATGAATCAAAACAAATCAAGTGAATTCAAGTTTAGGAAGTATCTTTCCTTAATTCACTGTGCTCAAGTCTGACAAATATGTTTCTCTACAAGCCTGTCTTGATTAACATAAGCCCCACCAAATTTTGCTTATAGAATGTTACACTTTTTAATCAATATCTTATTATTTTAAGCAATAGATTCAAGGGTAGGAAAAGCAAACACTGAAATATATAAAGTGACCACTTAGCAGAAAAAAGTCACCTATCTCTGCTTTTTTCTGAGATCCATTTTCAAACATCCCAATTAATTTTTTAATTGCAAAAGCAACAATGACAAAGCTTGAAAACATTTTCTGGAGCACTAAAAACCTACTACAAGTTTCGTTCATTTTAGAATTAGAGCAATAATCGTGGTGGTGGTGAGGAGTCTACTTGACTTAGTAAACTGAAATAAACTTTAAAGTAATAACCAGAAAATAATCCATTTGATTCCAGTAACATTTTCTGTATTTCCTTTGGCAAAAAAAAGCACTCATCTTTCATGCTAGCTCTAATGCAATCCACCATCACGCAACAAAACTGAAATATTTGGCATTATGTTATGGAACTGAATTATGTCTAATGTACACTGACTTCATTTACATTTTAAGATATTTAGCACTAATTGTATACCCAATGAAACAAGTTACAACTACTTGTCTGTATTCTTACAAAATACAGCCCATATCCAACAGACAGGCATTTAAAACAGCAGAAATATCTTAAAACTCAAAAGGCAATACACGGTTATCATCCAAAGGAAGAAGAGTAAGCTGCGAGTAGATAATATTTTTTTTAATGATTTGATACGTATTCAAAACCAGAGGTTTAAATGCCCTTAAAAGCAAAACAAGTTTACCACATTTGGAAATTACCCTTCTGATTTGCCTGGTTTTACTTCAACAAGCTATTCATAACTGCATAATATCTATCTAATAAATTCAGAAAAAAAAAATAATTCTTTTTGTAGCTAGCAATACCTGTAATGCTAAAAGAAAACAAAGACTCAAACATTTCTTTCTCTCTCTGCCTCCTTTATTCATCTGTTTTATATCATTGCCTTTTCCAGACTTGATGTCATCTGAGTTTGGATACTCAAAGTGAAACTTGGAAGTCTTCTCCAGGTCTTTAGAGGTGCTAAGTTCTCTCTAGTTCAGCCTACTACAGTAAAAACGTTAAGTGAGCTATAGGCACAGCTTTATTTAGTGGACCCAGTTGCTTGAAGTGAGGCACTCATTTTGACAAATACTGGCCACAGACTTCATAACCTTAAGTGTGTCTTCTTTTACACTTGTGCCCTGATTTACCCTAACGCCAACGATTTACTTTATCGATAGTAAAACGTTATGTTTCAAATGATAAAAGTGAGAGTAACTGAACGTGATCCATTCTTAATATCTGGTTCACGATGAAGCTGATTTTCATTAACACTTTTGCAGTTTGCCCAACTATCCCAATGTCTCTAGATAACCTTCAATCTGACAGCTCGATTTAGAATCAGTCTTTGCATGACAATGAAGCCAAACCACTCATATTTGCCTCTACCCTGCTTTAGTATTTTCCTCTAATTTGACTGAAGGCTGAAAAAGGAGACTTGTGGCAGTCAAAGAGATGCCAATGTGTAGTTTGGTCAGCAGAGGGTGCTCAAGATCGGCGCTTGGCCGCTGTTTTCAAAAGCTCGCTGTGGGTAACGGAGGACCAAGCACAGCGTTGTACATTTACATCGGTACGTATCTCTGCATGATCCTCCTCAGCCGACAGCGTTTATCCTTTTTAGTTTGAAATGCTCAGAGTTAACAATTCGAAGGGCTTTAACAATTCAGGTTGTGTACCGAAATTATTATTGTATTTCCTTCTTAGCAAAAAGTTACGCGTCATACGCAATCACAGAATCCTATTTTGGTTGGAACCCTAAAGGCACCAGTAGTCGGATGCTTTGCAACCATATGTCCTCCGACTCTGCCGCCTATTTGTCACACATAAGACCATAAAAAATGTGCACAGAACATATTAAGAAACTGAACAGGTTAATGGCTTCTTAAACTCTTGACATCCATGTAGGGATTGCGCTGTATTAATAACATACCCTCCTCCTATTAGAAGCGATCAATTGAAAACGTTTTTTCAAGACCACCCATCAATTTAGAATAATTACTTCAATAATCTAAGCTAACTAGTCATACCGGAGACTTCAACAACCAAAAAGCATTCACACAGTGAAACTCTCAAGACATCCATTTTTTCAATTTAAAACGACCTAGGTACACAAGATTTCACACAGAAGACATTCAGAGTTTCTAAGAACGCACAATTTCCCTTACATTTGATCAAAATTGGTAAGATGTGGAATTCTGGATGTAAAAAAGATCAGGATATAAAGACGTTCGATTTTATACTAGGACACTATCTTCAGATGTATATTTCAGCTGTAACTTTTACAAATGCTTGTTTTATCTTCTTGAAGCTTGATCATCACCAGCTTCAACTCAAGACTTTTCTAGCACACTGTCACGTAATCAGTTCTTTTCATGGTGAGAATAGAAAATAAGCAGCTTTACACATTACACACTATTATTAAAACATACTCAAAGGAGATGGCATTTTTTAAATCTGAGTAGATGAAAAAAACATGGCTTACTCTCACAGATGAAAATAATTAGCTTTGCTAAAGTAGCTGCAAAACTAGCATGGGGAGAACTGGTCCCAAAGTTTTTATTGTGCAGGATTCCCAGTTATATCAATAAATATAAAAAATTGTGATATATGTAAAAAAAGTAAATGAAATACCTTAGTAAGAGGTACTAGTAATTTGAAGAAAAACAATTATAAAAGTGACCTAGCAAATTGCTAGCAACAGCTAGTTCTTTCATTTGGATAAATTTTGGGAATTCTAACGTATTTACATTTCAGACCATGCAGCTGATTGGTCTAAACTTTTTCATACATGAAGTTGCATACGTTGATTTTTGTCACTACAGGGACTGAATTAGTGTTTTTTATATACGTTTCACAAGATTTCATAAATGGTATGAAAAAATTAAGCAAACCCTTGAAAACACGTATCTAAAGAAACCAAACCTTTGCTTCCTCCACATTAAAAATAAGGTTTTAGTAACTCAGCTCCTTATAGACTATGCAGATTAAGCTATTAGCAGAGATAATTACTTATTTTAGAGTTTATCTCACAACAGGGCTGTGGGAAGAGAGATCAGAGCTAAGGTTATCAAAACACACATGACAATTTTTCCATTTAGAATTAAATTAAATAAATGAAGCCAAGAACCCGTGAAGTTTAAGCTTGAAGTTTTACTGTTTCATTTTATCCCAAATTAACATCAAGCTCAAAGACAGTTAAAAGGTGGGTTTTTTTTTCCCCCATCTTACTCGAGATGAAATTGAAAAGTGCATTTGAAAATTTCGTTCCATGTAAATTGCATAATTTTATTTCATTATGCCTTGCTATTTTAAAGTTATGAGACAGTTGGGAAAAAAAACAACCCTGCATTGGGAAACAATAACGTAATTATACACAATTTATTTCATTATGTCTTGTTATTGTAAAAGTTACAGGAAAGTTGGAAAAAAACCTGCGTTGGGAAACAGCAGCATACAGTAAGTTGGTGCTTACGCCATAAAAATACAGGGAAATCAGAGCTGCAGCATTTCTTCATGGAAGTGTAATTAAAGTAATATGGTACACACAGCACACAGATCATTAAAGTGACTGAGGCAACTTTCTGAAGATGGATTCACCAATAAATGCAAGTGAATAAATAAAAACTAGAGGAGGAATTAAAATGTTCTCCACTGGCCGTATGCAGTGATTCTTTAATTGGTGGAGCACTTCTAGAATCTCCCTTCTCCTCCAGGGTACACGCCTCAAGTCTACCATCCAACCTGTCTCAGCACAGGTCCGGTTACAAATACAGCCACATCCAGGTTTTCTTCCATAGGAAATTAGGTTAAAAAACACTAAAGCACCACACATCACAAAGCATCTTTGAGTTTGTCTCAAACTGCTATTGATAAGGAATATGAATATATAATTATGTACAATAATATTCAAGAATGCAGAAAAAAAA
>JAHREE010000207.1:2719410-2811279 GCA_033628505.1 Tringa tobata
CGAAGAGAGCCTTATGAAGGTGGGGAAGGTCTAAGCAAGGAGATGAGGTTATAACCATCATCTGAGAGGTGGTGCCCTTTGCCCTTACCCTCTCCACCTCCCAGCAGCTGCGTTTTGCCAAGCTGGAAGGAGCAAGGCAAGTGAAAAAGCAAACTCCTGCAACTGATTAGCAGCAGCTGAGAGGAAATAGCCATCAGGGACTGCCTCTTAAGAGCTCCCCGGGATACCCAGCACAAGTCAACTGCACAAGGAATCTTCCTTTTGCATTGTCTTCTGGAGAATAACATTTCAAATGTTTTTTATATCTTACCCAAAATCTTTTTTTTTTTTAGCCTAGTTCACTACAAGTAATTGTGTTTCTGCTGAATAAGCAACAAGTTGTTGCTATTCCATAAGTTGATCTATTTTAAGAGATGCTCAGGCTGTTTTCTGAGATTAATCTACTATTGGGACTACTGCAGAAACGGTGTTCTCCACCATTGATCCTTCCTCAAACACTGATGTGAAATGACATTGAGCTGTTGAGCCAAATTCTAGCATATTCACGTTTAAAGCATGCTGACAGAGAACAAAATCCAAGCAACTTCTAATGGGAGTCTCCAAAACTACAAAACCAAGGAAGTGATACATCTCAGAACATCATCAATTGAATTCTTGGTGAAAACCACAAAAGTTTACAATTGAGTCAGACATGGCTTTTGGCTAGTCACTCACATGCTGGAACATCAATTTTTATCCTCCTATATTCTTATAAAAGGGAATGAATTTAACATTGTAGGAATTCTACCACTACGAATAAATTCTTGAGCTTAAAATCGCTGGAAGAGTCTGCCACTAACTCTAAAATATATAGTAAAGCTAGAAATTTACCCAGAGTACAGTGAGAATTCTTTTTATCACTACCAAAGGGCCATTCCCTTGCTTGTTTTGTATATTGTTATATAGCAATTATTTTGAACTAAACCGTGTATTATTGCACATACATTGCCTTGCAGTAGGATTGTAAACAGAAAGTGGCACCAGGTGAAGTAGAAGCGTTGATTCAACACCCGTGTCCCAAGTAGCACAGTACCCTAACAGGGTATAGACAACCTCTTCAGTTCAGCACTTGAGCAGCAGTTGGGCCGGGTGACGATCACACGCCACACGACGATGCGATACACCGTGCTAAATTACACGTAGCCAGAAAAGACCTATCATGTGGCTGTGTATACCAATTGCCTAATACGTTTAATTGTTGCTTTCAGAAAAAAAATAAAAGTTAAGGCACAGGTTATCCCGGGACTTTAATTTGTGAATTGATGGCAGGCCACATCACGGAACAACTTATTCTTTAGCCCAGAGACACAACAGCAAAGTAGATAAGCAAATGATGATGTAATATTATTTTTCAGATGCCAAAAAAAAGATATTAGGATCAAGTTTGTTCTAAGGCTACAGACATCATGTGCACGCAACCCCAAAAGTATCAATAGTCAAGATATAACAGCACTATGAAGCACTAAGCTGTATGAGAAATGAGGTCCAATACCTTAAACTGACCACTCTCAGTTACCATCCTCCTGCTTGTGCATTTTCTTTTCCCTTTTGATTTCTTGTGCCCCAGTTTCCCATTTGTATTTCTACCATTTTAGAACTTTCAGAGTGAAGAATGTAAAGTAGAGGAGTATAAAAAAATATACACTGCCATTTGAGAAGCACTGGTAAGGTGGATAAAAAACCCCTTCCAAGTCACTGTAAAGCAGCAATTGCAAAAGTCTCAGAGCACGCTGTAAATAAAATATAGGGGTGTACAAAAAACTGGGTACAACACACTAGTTTGCATTAAGTGAATTCTGTCCACACAGGCTCTCACAGAAGTCAATCAAGACATCCAGTCTTACTGTTAGCTTATTGTTTGAATGTATGCTATAAATCTAGTAGTATCCCAGTTTTCTATATATGAAAGAAAATAGAAAACCTCAATTCTCTTAGGTGCAGCTATTCTTTTTCCATACTAGTTATCTGAAATTCGAAAACCCCACCTCCACACTTTTGGTACTGCAGTTAATGGAGCTACTGGTAATGATAGTTGGCAGATAGTCTTTCTGGCTCAGAAAGACAGAAATTTTGCTTTTGGTTTGCCAAAACACTGCTGATCATTTCCGAGTATCAACGTTCCTACGTTCTAATCTCAGTTTTGGAAGAACAAGGGTTGCTCCTCTGCCACTCAGCCCTTTGTTTCCAAACCTTTCAGGAAAGACTCTTTTGTCCTCCTCCTCACGTAACACTTTTCCATCCATCTCCCTGAGACAATCTAGTCTGTGAAGGGCTACTCTATTTTCCATCTTCTGCTACTTTCTTTTCTTTGCTCAGAGGTGAGAGCACACAGAGATAAAAGCACTAATATTACATTACATGTCTTTCCTCATGGCATGATCTCCAACAATTCTCCCTTACATCAAGAGAGGGATTCTCATACTTCAATGGAAGCTGGTGGTTAAGCACTTTCTTGGACAGAAGCTCTGGGTACAGGGGACAAACTAATTTTGGGGACTACTTACTACCTGCATGTGACAGCCTTTGCAGTTTTATCCCATACAAGAAGGAGTTTTTATGAAGATTAAGCACAGTGGACTGTACTCCGTTAAAAATGCTACATAAAACCTTTTCTTCCTACAAATCCTTGAAATTTGTCATTAAGAGCCACATAAGTTTTCCAGGTTCTCCTTTTATCCTAGGTCCTACAGACATACAGCCATAAAAAGCCATTCTTCTTAGACTACAAACATCAAATTATCAATTTAATAAGAAATACATGCAAGTGATGTTACTGGGCCCTTGCATAATGGTGTAGGAGCAGGACGAGGGTTATTGCATTTCTAAGGTCCTTCTGAAGCTCTTTAGGTAACAGCAAATTCTTTTTTGTTTTAACTGATTGGATTTTACAGGGCGTTTTGTTCTCTCAATCTATACCGACACGCACGATTCATGATGTGATTGGACTTCTGTTATGGAGAAGACCGGTGGCATAGTACACAAGAACTAATGTTAACGGAGGTACTCACGAACAGAAAGGCAAGTCGGACTTACGTATGTCAGCTTTTGAGGTAGAACAGATAAGAATGGCTTACTAACGCAACTACAAGATATTGGACAATCAAATTTAAGGATGTTCAAATAAGTGTGTCAAGGCAGTATTGAAAATGCTATGCTGGACAGGTAAATTGGTGAAGTGATATCAATTTCTGGGAACACGTGAATCTGCTCCAGCCACTCTCCTTCACTCCAATGAAGGAGTGGATGGGGAAAGTGTCCTTTTATTTCAAAAATTATTCTCATAAAATGGGGGAGAGGGAAGGACAAGCACAGAGAAGCCTTTTAAAAGTAGAGAAGTCAGTTTGGTCACAAAACACTAGGAAGGGAAGTTCAGTGGGAGGGGAGAGAGGGAGAGAGGTGATGTGATTTTGCCTCGTATTACCAGAATAGAAATACTTTTTTATTATTTCAAGGCTCACCTGTGAGGCCATTTTCAAACAACCAAGGGCAACATATACTCACAAGAAAAACAATACAGATTCTTAGATTTTCATTTGTTTAAAAAAAAACAACAACAAACCAAACCAACCAAACAAAAAAAAAAACCAAAAAACCCAAAGAAACAATACTTGCAAAATCACCAAAGCACCAACCACAGGACATGTAGTATTTAGCTTTCAGGCTAGTGAAGAATTAGGGCAAAACCAGTATTATTATTTTGATGGACACTGAATAGTTACTATGAAGTTTTACTTCTGGTGTTAAAACAACAGCGGATGTAGAATTCCATAATATAAAGAAATATAAAGAAAAAAAAAAAAAAAAGAAGTGTTTTGAATGCTGCTTGTAAGGATTAGCATAATAAAAACTATTTTTGTACTAATCTGAAGGACACTAGGCAGATTACATGCTGCAGCTCCTTTACAGACGCTACTGATTTCTCATGAGTTCTATTTAAGATAATTTCTCCTCATTTTGATGCATTACTGTGTACATTCTGAGAGTATATATATTGCACAGTCCAAGCAATTTTAATTTTTCAATCTTAGTACACAAAATACATTGTCCTCAAATTCATTTCTGTCTCCCTCCAAGCATATTGTTTTTTTTTAACTTTACACCCAAAATCTGTTGCCACTGATGGAAAAAGGTCACAACTGCAGAAGGGCTGTGCTAACAATCTTGCTTTCTATGATGACCAAAACTGCAAAAGCAATTCTAAATATAGATAATAGAAAAACTATTCTGCACTTTAAATAGGTAAGAATGAGAACACTGCAAAATGCCAGACAAAATAAATAAATAAATAAACTTAGTTTGTTAATTTCCCTCTTGGTTAATTAACACCCATAAATGACCTTTAGCATTGACAAGTCCAACTTCATCCAGAAAGCCAAGGTTTAAGAATATCTATCCGAATAGGATTGATTACTGATTACAGCATTGTGAGGAGCACAATTCAATCTGATTTTTTTTTTTTTCTTGAGGCTGGAACTGCATTCCTGAGTAAGCTGATGTGACTGCCAATGAGGTAAAATGCAGAGAGTCATTACACTATAATAATGTTGATGTTACCATTTCTACATTTATGTAAAGCACAAAAGATATATCATTTTAGACTGAAATTAAATCTTGTCAGAAATAATTTTTCTTTATATTGTTTGGAATTAAAAACATATTGAATTGATCCATTAAGAAAATTCTCTTCTCTCTAGCTTTCTGTTTTTCAGACTGTGTCTGCATCCTTAGGCAATGAAACAATTTTTATAATTGTAATAAAACAACAAAGTGTTGACTTTAAGTTAAGAAAATTGTTGCTTGAATGACTAAATACTTCAGCAAACACAATAAATCCTTATAAGTTTAACACACAACAGATAAACCACATGCTTGAACAGGTACATACATTTCACAAGTTTGCTTAAACTTATTTCAGTTTTAGTCTTCAGCTCAGTGTTTGTAGAGCAGGTCTGCATCTCTTAAGTTTTAATATTGGTTTAGTCAAAAACCATCTTCCCTTTAGCAGGAAAACCAAAAATTTGTCTTTAGAAAATACAAGTTTATAGAACAAAGCACAGCAGTGATGTTATACTCCAGCAAGAAATAAAACTGAAGCATCTCTCTGTATTTCAATGAAGACAGGAATGATGAAAGAGTCAAGCCCATATATTTCTTACTTATTTCTGGACATAGAAGTCTCATTTTGACAATTGAGAAACAGATCTCAGTGTTTGCCTTCTCCCAATGCCAGAAGACACGAGCATCAGAGTTACATTCCAAATGACAGCATATCACCACGTTTTACAGGAAAATCTCTGGACTACTATTTTTATTTGTTTTCAAAGGCAGCAGAGACAGTCTGCCATTTAAAACCAGTTCCAGATAGTATTTGGAACAATTCTTCTCTAAAGTAGAAGAGGGGGCAGACTTATTTCCTCTCAAGTCTGCAGCAATATCACAATTGATCAATTTAATTTCAATTCTGTTTCAGCAACAGTCAGGTGCAGGTTTATTTATTTACTTTTTTTTTTTTTTTTCAATGTTCAAATCTTTAGAAGATCTATTACAGTTGAGAGATGAATCTCAAAGACTATTTTAGACTCCCTTTGCCCTGCTTTTGGCACCTAACGCTACATACCCTATCCAACATGCAATCATTATTGTCAAACTTGAGAAAACACAGGAAGATTCCCCCTCCCAAATACACAGAGGAGGAATGAACTGACTAACGTGGGCTGGTTTCGTCTGGGACAGCATTAATTTTCCTTTTCCTGTTTCAGTTACCGCTGAGCAGCGCTTACATGGAGTCAAGCAGAGTCCTGCTTCTCACACCACCCCACCACAGTCAGTAGGCGGGAGGTCCACAAGAAGCTGGGAGGGGAAACAGCAAGGACAGCTGACCCCAACTGACCAAAGGGACATTTCATACCATATGACATCATGCTCAGCTTATAAACCTGGGGGAAGAAAAAGGAATGGGGGAGTGGGAGCCACTCGAACTTAGAATCATAGAAGCATCAAATGGTTAGAGTTGGAAGGGACCTTAAAGATCATAGAGTTCCAACCCCCCTGCCATGGACAGGGACACCTCCCACCAGACCAGGTTGCTCAAAGCCCCATCCAGCCTGGCCTTCAACACCTCCAGGGATGGGGCAGCCACAGCTTCTCTGGGCAACCTGTTCCAGTGTCTCACCACCATCACAGGAAAGAATTTCTTCCTACTATCTAATCTAAATCTTCCAATTAAAAACCGTTGCCCCTTGTCCTGTCACTGCTCTTCCTAGCAAAGAGTCCCTCTCCAGCTCTCCTGTAGCTCCCTTCAGATATTGGAAGGCTGCAATAAGGTCTCCCTGGAGCCTTCTCTTCTTGAGGCTGAACAACCCTAGCTCTCTCAGCCTGTCTTCACAAGAGAGGTGCTCCATCCCTCTGATTATCCTCGTGGCCCTCCGCTGGACCCGTTCCAACAGGTCCATGTCCTTCCTATGCTAAGGACTCCAGAGCTGGACACAGTACTCCATGTGGGCTCTCACGAGTGCGGAGCAGAGGGGTAGAATCACCTCCCAAGACCTGCTGGCCACACTTCTCTTGATGCAGCCCAGGACACGGTTGGCTTTCTGGGCTGCCAGCGTGCACTGCCAGCTCATGTTGAGCTTCTCATCCATGGCGTTTGTCTTTCTAAGTAACCATTATGTGTGACGGAGCCCTGGAGCTTTCCTGGAGATGGCTGAACACCTGCCTGCTGATGGGAAGCAGTGAATGCATTCCTTGTTTTGCTTTGCTTGTGCACGTAGCTTTTCTTCTACCTATGAAACTGTCTCAATCTCAACCCACGAGTTTTATCACTCTTACTCTTCTGATTCTCTCCCCCATCCCACTGCAGGGGAGCGAGTGAGCAGCTGTGTGGTGTTTAGTTGCCTGCCAGGTTAAACCAAAATACCACGGTAGAAGACACAGAGACAGTAAGATGTTGACTCCAGAGAAAGGCAGTTAAAAACTACACATTAAAAATGTTGACAACCTTTTTTTCTTTTCCTTTTTTTTTTTGCATCTGCAATAGCCTTAAATGTTTGCCTGTTTTTCGTTCCCAAGTCCATCCTTACTGGTCACGTTACTTGTTGGCAACTGCTTTAAACAAGGATGCTCAGTCCATAGAGACAAAAGACCCACGCTAATATTACTGCTAAGTAATTGGTATACACAAGATTCATTTCTGAAATTGATTTGAAATACAGTTGACAAGAGTTGATGCAGAAAATAATCTCTAGAGAAAGTCTGCTCAGTATAAGATTAATTTCCAGATTTTTGAAATATTCTACAGAGCAACTACCAAGGCAGAGACATTTAAAGCAGGTAATTTTACATATACTATATTAAGCCTCATTATTGACATTTAGTAGATTCCTATCAGCTAATTATGGCACAAAGAACTAAGCACCTCCAAGAAGCAAATGAATATACATATTTAGAATACTGAACTTTGGAATATGTCAATGATTCCTTGAAAGGTCTTTGAACAACGAATGAATACAGTTTAGTTTTACAAGCATCACTTGTTTTATCAGTGGCAGATAAAATGCTATTTAAAAGCATAATTTCTAATCAGAATAGACTATTTCATTTGAAAGGGACCTACAATGACTATCTAGTCCAACTGCCTGGTCAATTCAGGGCTGGCCAAAAGTTACAGCATGTTATTAGGAGGGGTGTCCAAATGCCTCTTGAACACTGTCAGGCCTGGGGCATCAAACACCTCTCTAGGAACCCTGTTCCAGGGTTTGACCACCCTCAGTAAAGAAATGCTTCCTTATGCCCAGTCTAAACCTTCCCTGAATTGTTCCTCAGCTAATTATTTTAGACAGTGTTCATATACTGATAGTACAATATATGCCAGATAATATTAAGCTTTGGCTCTGTTAGTTTGTATATGTGCATGTGTGCTATTTTGCTTCTTAGTACTTAATGAAAATTATAAGTTTATTTATGTTCCCACTGTATATAAAAGAACACAACATTTGATTGTTAGCAGCTGTAACATTAAAGTATTACGCAAGTAAAGGTGGTGCAGGTACTGTCATAATAGTTAAAACCATGTTGCAGCTTGTCAGCACGCTGCTGGGTCTCTTTTTTGTAGCTTCATCTGCCACATAATCTTTTGCTGATGAAAATTTGGAGTAACTCTTAAAATTAATACTAATTTTGAAAGCATCGGGGAAATTTTATACACAAATCCTTTTATCCTTTATCATAGTTCTCTGTGTGAAATATTCATGCAAAAAAAATTTGAACAAATATTTACTAAAAATCTAGTTCACCTCCAGAATCTGTTGAATTTGGGTAAAGCATGTTACATTTATGCATACTCCCCTATCAATTTACTATATTAAATACTTTCATTTTAAACACCTATGAGAATTATTTATTAGTCAGAAGTTGTTCAGAATTCTTAGAGAAAGATTCTGTTACTAAAGGGCTCATCTTTGTGTCAGATGGAACAGCAAATAATTAGGCACTGTAAATATTCTGGTTCCATTTTACTCTATTATTTTAAAATGTATGTTATAAAGATTAAAATAATAAAAGGCCATCTTAATCCACATAATGGTACATATCACCTGTCTCTGTCAATGAGACATTTAAAAGCATCTCTTTATTAGAAACACAAATCAATACACTCAGGGGACTGCAATAACTGCTTCAAGCAATTTGTATTATCATTTCATTCTTGATGTTCCTACTCGGAGCAACTGATTATGAATGGCGTGAAAATGGCAACCTGTCACAACGGATTTTTTCTAAACCTCTTGCAGGAATTTTTTCCTTTCTTAATATAATTAAGTATCTTCTAACTAAACACAGGTATAGGTTGTAAGATACAGACCACAACTGAAGTTCCCTTTCTTTATAATCAAAGGCCCTCCCCAACTGACATTAGAAACATCACTGATGAAATGAAGAGCTATTTGCTTTGTTTTGAGCTGAAGGAACCTTGTGCAAAGGGAAGCACTCAAACTTCTCGTATCTTTTCAATAGACACATCTCTTGACAGTGTTTTCCTTGCTTACAAAAAAAAAAGAACATTCTGGGTATCGACTAGAACCTCAGTTATCTTGCTCTTCTTCTCCTGGGAGGCCAAGTAAATTTTAGAACTTTGTTATAAACATTCCTTAAAACTACTGTGTAGCTTTGACCAAATCATTTACAGTAAAATAATCTGAGAGAAGTGAGAATTAATATTTAGCTGTGAGATAGAAGTATAAAAGTCTGAAGATACCCATTTATACTTTGAAGACAAATGTTTCCATTAGTATCTGTAACACTCCTAGCTAAAGGAAGAATAATTTTACTTCTGAAACGAGACTGAGGCAAAATTCACTTTTCATACCAAAGTTCAAATCAGTTCAGCACACGCGAAATACATCAGAGTAAGAGCTTATAGATTTTTGGTACATCTATTTGTAAGTTCCACGAAAACAGAAGTAGGAAATCCCACAATAAACCTAGTTTACCTTATTTTTTGGATTGGATGTGTTCATTACACTTCGAGTTTCCTTGCCTGTGTAAATGACAACACCAATTACAGTTCCTGAAAAACAAACAAAAAGTAAAACAAGATGTCAAGTAGCTCAGAGAAATTTGTCAGAATTAAAACTTGCACTAATTTACGGTCCCCCTAAAAAATCAATCGCATGAGTGCACCCTCAGCAAGTTTGCCAATGACACCAAGCTGTGTGGCGCGGTCGCCACGCTGGAGGGATGGGATGCTCCATCCAGAGGGACCTGGACAGGCTTCAGAGGTGGGTCTGTGCAAACCTCATGAAGTTCAACAAGGCCAAGTGCAAGGTCCCACACGTGGGCTGGGGCAATCACAAGCACAAATACAGGCTGAGCAGAGAATGGATTGAGCACAGCCCTGAGGAGGAAGACTTGGAGGTGTTGGTGGATAAGAAGCTCAACATAAGTCAACAAATCTGCCCAGAAGGCCAACTGCATCCTGGGCTGCACCAAAAGAAGCATGGCCAGCAGGTCCAGGGAGGTGATTCTGCCCCTCTACTCCACTCTGGTCAGACCCCACCTGGAGTACTGCGCTCAACTGTGAAACCCCCAACATAAGAAGGACATGGACCTGCTGGAGCAGGTCCCGAGGAGGGCCACAAAGATGACCAGAGGGCTGGAGCACCTCTCCTATGAAGACAGGCTGAGAGATCTGGGGTTCAGCCTGGAGAAGGCTCTGGGGAGACCTTATAGCAGCCTCCCAGTACCTGAAGGGGGGCACAGGAAAAATGGAGAGGGACTCTTTATCAGGGAGTGGAACAATAGGACTAGGTGTAACAGTTCTAAAAGCTTTCCTGTAAACTGGGCAACCACTGATTGGTAAGAGTGAAGCGGTTAAATGAAGGAGAGAGAAGTTACAGAAGATACCACTACAATAAACACGCAGGCCTGGAAAGACATAAAAGAGGACACGCAGAATTAACACATAAACAGCCAGGCATACTCTGATTCCAGTGTGTGATTATATTAGTACTTGGGAGATACCAAAAATTTACACATGAACCATGTAAAAACAAGAAAGTGCTCAAATTAATTGAAATCGTGTATAGGACTTGGCACAAAATAGTACTTTTCACAGCTGTGGAGTTATACCAAGTTGTTCTGATTTTATCTAAAGTGACTTTGCAAGACTGACACCTGCCAAAATGATCACAAAATTCCATTAATACAAATTTCCTTTTAATAGGTATCTCAGCAGGTCTCTCAGAAAACTGCATTATCTTGTTTAGCGTTTGAACCAGACTGATCATTACAGTAAACAGAGAGCAAAAAGTTAAAGTCCATACTGTAGTGGAACTTTTGAGGCTTTTTAAAATGTAACTGTTGACTTTCACCTCCCACTTTCTGAAGGAAAATCCACCAAATCTTTCAATAAACACAAACACCACAGTAAGTGATATCACAAACACAAATTATCTGAAAGACAAATAATTTAATTAAAAATAACCTAAGAGGTTTTCAAAATACTTAGTGGTTTAAATTATTTGGTTAAAGTTGTTTCTTCAATGACAGCAGTTTTTCAAGTTTTCACTAACCAAAACTTCCTTTCCTTCAGGCACTATTATTAATTCAACAGCAATAACACAGATATTAAGAATGGCACATATACTTTGTACTTTGCTGGTACATTTTTGAAACTCACTGGGACGTTGCCATGGAAAAAGTCAGAATATTTTTTCCTATCTCACTTATTAAAGAGTAACAAAAGGATGGCTGCATGCTTTGGACTTAGGAGTGGGGTTTCTGACTTTCACCCCTGCCAGAAGCTTCCAGTGTGATCCTGGCGTATTAGTCTCCGTATTTTCTGTGATTCAGATAAACATCATACCCACAGTCATCAGTTCTCTGTGAGGGCTTTACAGCAAGGGACACAAAGCACTTCAGATCTGTGAGCAATAGGAATCTCTATTTAGGTATCTAAACTATCAATTCTGAGAACATCTGGGTCTATAATATGTATTAGTTGTGACAAAATGGTAATATTTATTTTTTTTTTTCCCATTTAGCGTCCTGGTATTCTAAGGGATATGGAGCTCTACTGAAACCAAGGAAAGTAAACACCTTCCAAACATAAAAATTTGAGAAAACTCACTCTCCTGAACTTTATTTGTTGATAAAAAAAGGCTCTGGAATAGTTTATTCTTGAGTTGTTTGACACTACATGATTCTGTCGAACCAATATTTTGGTTCCTAAAATTCAAAAAGAAAAGAAAAATAGTCTTAAACTACAGCAAATATTTTCTTTTTGCTTATAATGATCTAGTAATAGGTGCTTTTTTGTTTCTGTAGAATCCATTACTGTAGTATCCTGATATTTTCATGAGCTTTGGCAATCTGCATTCAACACGTAGTTGATAAGATCCCTTGAAACCTTGATACACTTACATTTACTGTTACTGATCTGCAAGATGATTGATTTGTGGTCTCTCTCCTCTAGAACTGCCAGGACATCAGCAACCAGAGCTCAAATTTTCTGAGGTATTCCCCACAAAATTCCCCAAACACTTTTCCTAGCCTGACCTTGACCCTCTGTATCACCTTGACAAACAGCAACGGCACGCGTCTTGGAGATGGTGGGCTCTCCTAGCTGTTGCAACATGCCAAAGGGAGTATCAGCAAATTCAGCATATATTTAGTCACTGGAAGGAGGAAAATGGGAAGAACCTCCTCATCCAACAATTGTCCTGTATGTCCTATGCAAAATCTTTTTAAGAATTAAATAAGGCTTTGTATCTGCAACGCAGCTGCATATTCCCTTCCTGGGTGCCAGTGATGTAGCTCCACCCCTGAGACTGACAGCATCGGTCATTAATAGGACAAGATAATAGTGCAGGTTGACCCAGAATGCTTTGTAACAACCTCCAAGGGGTTGGCAAGGGCATTGGAAGAGCAACGGGTCACGTATTTGCTTGGCTTAATAACAAATGATGTCCAGGCTGCTTAACGAGCGCTGGAGGAAACAGCCTCCCAAGCCAGGATGTCTGTGAGCCTAGAGACTGAAGGAAGACACAAGTGTGGTTAAGCTGAGGTAGCCTTCTGCAGAGAAGAAAAATAGTACAGACTTTCACATGCTACGGGCTGTTTATTCTTCTATTTTCATGGAAACTGAGTGGCACTCCTCTGCAGAGGTTGTGTACAAGCCTAATTTTCTACTAAATTTTTCAGATATAATCAAGGACTGTGACAGGCCATGGTAAAGGAGGGGATGCAGAGGTGTCTGCAAACTTGTGTAGAGTCCTCCTCTGACATCCTGCCATAGCAAGCTTATGTGTTTATAATGCAGTCAGACAGGTGTTTTTATTAACAAGGTTTTCCGTTGTCACACATCTTGGAAATTCAATTATGAAGTCTAATTTTTTTTAAAACCATTATAATAAAATTCAAATTTAATTAGCTTAGCATCAAGTATCCTAACTTAGCTATGTACATTCAACTTGGGAGTGAGATGAAAACAACTGAATGATACATCAGTTATCAACCAAATCTAGAACATATTAATTTTAACAATCCACTAATTGTTGTGCTTTATGATCTCCTTCACGCCTATATGCACAGTGTAGCCATAAGACCTTATAATTTCCTTATTAGATAAGCAACAGACTGAAGGCAATAATTTCCTGCTCTTTGTTAAAGGCCTAATCCCGTCAAATGCTAAAATTACCTCCAAAGAAGTGCTGAGCACTTCTTAAGATCTGGATGTATGATACCATACAGAACAAGCAAATATCCATATAGAAATGTGACATGCTTAATAACTGCAGTACTTACACGAGAAGAGCACATTATCACAGTATTAAACTGTAGTTAATACATTAAATACATGAGATGACTTAAGTGAAATGAATGATATGCCGAAGTTTAGATTAAGAAGATGTAATTAATGTCACAAAGTCAGTTACTGAAGGAAATTATTTCTGCCACCTTAATTTAACCAACTTCTGCATGCACATCATGACACCGTTTTTAATTACTCGATCGCATTATTTTTCCCTTTCAGAAGGGGCTGCAGTCTTGAAGAGCCATTCAGTATTTTTACTTTGCACCATCCAGCGACTTGCTCTCCCTTAGAGTCTTACTCCACTATTCAAAACCATGGTCCAGCAAGAAAATTCTCTTCTATGTTTTTCTATTGCTATCATTATTAATGAACTTAAGTCCTTCACAAACAATTAAACCTTTGCAAGACCCTTCAGAAGTAAAAAACCCAAACGTATGTTAAGGCATAAATTTTAAGGAGCACTGTTTCCCTTAATTTGGATGCCAACTTCAGATGGCAGATCAAGAGGCCTCAGACATTAGTTACACTTCTAAAAAATAATCAAATCATCTACCCTGGAAATGAAAACATGAATGGTTTTCAATTAAAATTCAAAATTACCGATTCACTATCATTCACTTTACATATGTGTACTCCTTGAGTGTGGTTTCTTCCCTTTGTAAATAAATTTGGGGAAAAGCAAACTCAAAACAAGTTTACACAATATTGACATTTATAATTAATAAGCAGCATCTTTTCACACACCATTACAGATCTTGACTACTTAAGTTAAAAGCCTAACTGAGGACAATTTTAGGCGTCATCCACACATAAACAGAATACTTTACAACCTAAAGTTTTAATTAAAACAAAAAGGTCAGTGACTTTAGTGGGGTACAAGTGACAATGCTACTGAAACAGCAAAATTTAAGTTAAAAAAACCTCAAACTATTAAGGAGGATTAAAAGGGTATGAATATATATTATGAGTAGCATGATGAAACCGATGGGAAGGCAGACAACAGAGGAGAAAGAGATTAATAGCCTGGAAGACAAAAAGATTTTCAAAAGCCACTACTATTTCACATTGTAAAAATAAAGATACACTTCCACAGAGTTTTTAGATACATTATCAGCTTTGCTTATTGCAACACTTACCTGAAGCAACAACAGTGCTTGCCCATAACGTATTTTCTATGCTTAAGCTTTCATGAACCGCTGGATCACTGTCTTCCTGTTAAAAATATGAACAGCTACTAAGTAAATCAACATCCCAAATAGTCATAGTTAAGAACAATGCCAAACCATCTGAATAAGAATAACTTGCACAGGATGTCTGCGTCCTTGTATCAATCACTGTATAATAGCATCCATTGTACAGACTTTTTTTGTCTGTACGCAAACACAAAAATAACTTCCCAAAAAGTTCATATCACTTAAATCCAATTCTGTTCAAAGAACTAAAGTTAAGAGCGTTTTTTCAAAGGAACATATTCTTTTCCTCAGATGTATCAAACTGCAGAACAGTTTGCTACACCAAGCAGTTAAAGTGAGTTAGGAACACTAACTACCAAAAAATTAACACCCTGTTCTTTGTGACAATTTAAATAATCTATAATTCATAAATTAATTTACGGTCATCAAAATTTCAAAGTGAAGTGACATCATATCAACTTCAGGAAAGAACATTTAGACTTTTAAAAAAGAAATGTACATTTGTGTTGTCTTACCACATACTTACAAAATATATGTCCAATGGGAAAATACTTCAAATAGGAAATTGCTTCTGTGATTATTTAAAACTTTCATTTTTTTCCTCCCCTCTCTCCTCCCAAGCAATAATGGTCCACAGATTGTAAACAGACTTAATCTCTCATAATCAATTTGGAGCATGTACAGATTTGTTACTCATTAGCAGCTGTGAAATGTGCTGTTTACAACTAAAGGGAACTTTAGGAGGTAGGATAATCAAGTGCATTTGATCGAATTACGGATTGTGCTAAACATTTTGCAGGAAAAGGAGGGGCACCGATTTACCAGAGTACACAGTAAATTCTACATAATGTCAATAATCAAAACCTATGTCCATTTTTCATCTCTATTTTGAAACAGCCACCAAGCACGGGATGAGCTGCTTAGAGACCTCTGTTCCTGAAAAACAAAAATCTCAAACTAAGCAGATATGGTTTTATGTGTACTTCAAAAGATCCCTACATAGCAAGGAAACTACAGCTCTTATTTTATAAGCACTCACTACTGTACTTCAAAGAGCAAATCATGCCTGAGTGTCACAGGAGTCCCCAGCAGGCATATAATAGGATGACACATACTAACAGAGAGCTTCACCACAAAAATCCCGTATTTCAGTCAAAGAGTGCAACCTCATGGAAATGAATGGGGCTGCCTTACACCACCAACATACAGTGATAGGATACAAATGTGAATACCATGCTGTTATGAATTTAGTCTCATAAAATAGAAGAGTTTTTGCATTTTGCCCTCAGAAATTACATACCTGTTGTCCACAGTAGGACTTCAAATAGCTCCTCCCAAACACTGAAAAAAAAATTTTCCCACCTACCACTTACTAAAACTGCAATAAAGCTGAAGCAGTAATTTCTGCAATGTCAAAAGCAGAAGAGAGAACTTCCATGATTCTGCACAGAAGGTGTAAGCAAACAAATAATACTGGTCATGCCAGTACACACCAATGTAATGCTCTTTGGGCTCTACCTGGTAAAAGCTGAGTTAACAAGTATGGCTACCTTCTATTCTCTTTCTACAGCCATGTGTTCTTCTCATGCTTTTTCAGAACTGATGAAATAGCTTCCTAATTTATCAAGCACACGTAGAAGCATCAGACAGAAGAGAAACTCTAGTAGTTACACCTGTTTAGATCTCTGTTCTGTGCATCACTGTTTCAAAATAAGCTCACCCAAGACATGGATGATGCCCTGAGAACAAATAAAACAATCTCACACATTTTCACACAACGCTAATTTAGCTCATTTATTGTTTTATGGTAGGATGTCCAGAAGAGGGAAGAGGAGGAAATGAATTAACTTACAGCATTATCTAAGGGCCAGGCACGATCTTTCCCGCATGCCCACACAAAGACACACAGGTACTTTTCATGCCCTGCCTGCACACAAGGCACCAAAACCCATCAAGTACAACAGAAAATAACTTCACATGAAGCTGTCAGGCATCAGTAGAGTACAGCAGAGCTTTAACTCCTCCTGACATGGTTATGCAGCTGTGCTGCAA
Organism: Tringa tobata; assembly: GCA_033628505.1. Taxonomy (NCBI): domain Eukaryota; kingdom Metazoa; phylum Chordata; class Aves; order Charadriiformes; family Scolopacidae; genus Tringa; species Tringa tobata. The sequence goes on from JAHREE010000207.1 coordinate 2,736,004, forward strand.
GAGGTATCTTCTGTCAGCTCTCAGGTTTGCTCTGGATATATTTCTCATGTAGAAGTGCTTAAGAGAAGTTGTTCCCTCATAAAAACTCCAGAGTTGTGCACCTAAGTTTCTGTTGTGGTTTGGTTTATGGTCACGCACATTTTGAAATTATCTAAGTTTGTCTTCTACATTGTTAGCAATCTGTCTTCATAACGGGGAAAAAAAAAAGAAAAGAAAAATCAATGTGCTATTACCCTGTCAACCTACCCTTGCAAGAATTCTTTGAACATCAATGCTTAAGTAGGAAAAATGTATGCATTAGCATCACTAAGCACACGAATTTTTTTTTAACTTTAACATAAAATAGAAATTAGATGCAAAACCTGATTTTGTGTAAGAAGCAAGGGCTCATGGCAGAAGTAGAGAGATATATCAGTAAGCAAGTGTCCTAAGACAACATCTTGCTATGCAGAAGGTACACAGTTAACAAAAAAAAAAAAAAAAAAAAACCAAAAAATGTATAAGAAGATCTACAGTGTGATCCACTGTGAACCAAATCTGAGGGCCACTGCCCTCAAATGCACGCACACACAATTTCAGTTTGAACTGCCCTTACTGCTGAAGCAGTCAAAACACCACACACGTAAACCTGAAAGCCTAAAATACATCAGGGTTTTATTTACACGTATCGGGGATGCTGGAATCATACAGCTCTTATTACGTGTACAAACAGAACCCACAACAGGGAGCAACTGGTTAGTGATGATTTCCCCATGTGTCAATTACACATACCAGAGTTGTTAAAAAGGCTCTGAGGAGTTCAATTTATATGTAGAAAAGTATACACTTATCCACTGGGACAGGAATGACATGAATTTTACAGCTGTTAATAGAAGTTTCATTTGGACAATTGGTCAATACAAGGTTTAAGTAAACATTGTTGCTTACAGCTTTGAAGGTGTGGGCAAATGACATTTACTTTGTAGGCAGCATGAACTATATAACTGGTATAAATTGGTCTTCGAGAGCCAACAACTGCAGTATCTCATTCATCAGCGTACTTAGAATTGTGAACTGGAATTCCAATTACCAAACAAAATCTATTACCGATTTGAGTCACTTGGGTAAAAAACCCTTCTCTCTACCTCCATAGTAGTTAATTCTCTCAAATTATTTTAGAAACAAACTATCAAGAGGAATGAGTCTACCAACACTCGAGTTTGGCTAATATAAACAAAATAATCACTGTATGTGCTAATAAAATACTACAGATCTGTAAAGCAACTTAAAAAATTATTATACCCTGCTTTAAAATGTTACCTTTAGCAGGCCACCTTTTGAAAACAACAGGAAAAATTCTCAGAAATGACTGCATTGCTATTATCATATTAGGTTTTTAATATAATTATAGCTAGGAAAATGATTTAATAAAGCCTTCATAAGTGGCTTTTAGTTTTATTTTACTTTTTGAGAAAACTGAACTTTGGAAATACTAGCTTTCCCTTGAACTGAAACGCTAAACACTGAAATGCTAACACTGAAACGTTAAACACATTTTTATTGCACATAACCTACCAGTTGCATTGTCTCAGGCTACTGAGTATATTCAACTCGCCACTTTTTGACACAGATGAACGATACATTAGATACCTGGAGACAAACAATATATACTACTAGATAACCACTTCATATTAAAAGATGACAGTAGCGTCAACAAATATCCAATTTCTGGATTCTGCTTTCTCAGATATTCTTTGCGCATTAGCTTTCTGCAATATGTGTTTACCAGGGTATGTTGAAGTATTGTGATGGCAGGAACAATGAAAAAAAAATAGTGCTGTAAAGCTAAGGAAATATCTGATACGTCTTTGACACTAAGTACAGGTTCCACTTACAATGAGATATGGAAGAGAGAAGTAGAACTGTATTTACATATACCACTTACCCGGGTGAAGGTACCCTCAAAACTGTGAATATCCAGCTGTGGCTTCTGAGCATAAACATAAGCATTGATTGAAAAGAGATCCTGGAAAACAGATTAATGCACTTAGTATTATTTAAACTTGAATGTAATCACACATTTTGAAGAACCTTTTAGTGGTAAAGATTCCAGTTTATGTCCCCTGCAAACCCACCCCAAGTGATGTTCATGAAATTTTTACCCACCTAAGAAACACACTGGTTTTTTTCAGTACCTCTTTCTATAAAGGAACCACATCCAAGATGATATTCTAAAAGTGGGGATAGTTCAAACACTAAAGTTTTACAGTTAACATGAGTTAAAAATGTTATCTATTTTCTCTTAACAGTCCCATTTTCATGTATAATAGTATTATCTTAAAATATTTTCCACATATTTGTTCTTTTGAAGTGGGATTTTTTTTTTGTTTGTTTTTAATAAAACTGGAAAGAAAATACTTTTCTGGCAAGGACAAAACATAATGAATACAAGAGGAAACAAATCAAATTGATTCAAGTTCTCTTAAATACTCAAGCACATCTGCAGTCAACCCATCAGAAAACCCCATCAGCTTCAAGAAAGCTTAGACACATCAACAGGATCACTCAAATGCCTCAAATCTGGGATATGCTAAACTAGTCTGATAAAACTGGGTCTAATCTACGTGGTACTCATGACAACAAACAACCAATGAATAGTCCTACCCTAAAACTAAGAAGAAAAAGAGACCTTCAGATACTACAGTAGCAGGGTCTATAAATAGATGGCGGTGTGGTATAAACAGGGGAAGAAAAAAAAAAAAAGTATCTGATGATTGTTAGATCTTAAGAGCTGACCCTAGAGGCCCAGGGAGGATCACCTTAAAATTTTGAAACAATTATTTCATCAGGTAACTGTTCTGAAACATCCACCTCCCACAGAAAGAATATTGCAGACTAATAGTTAACAACCATTACACAAGACTTTCTTCTCATCACAAAAGCAAAGATTTTGGTCCTTTTTAGATGGTCAGGAACAACAGCAGCCAAGAGATTTCAAGACAAGTAGATCGCTCAGCCATAGATCCATAATCCAATTTCTACTCTCAAGAGGAGCAGGTGCTTCATACCAAATCCCAGTCCATCTAAGAATGATGAAATGCAAGAGTGTCTACCTTCCCACCAGATGTAGTGCCTATTTGAGTTATCTCCATCCCTGTTACTGGATGAATCTTGCAAAAGGCTAATCAGACACCATCTCCAGGGAGCAGATTATATGACTACAACATCCTGTTTGTGCTAACTAGAATGTGCTATCTTTAAAAGTGGAATTAATTTTACAGCCTCTTTCATGGATGTATAACCACACCTTGGCTCAAATATAGCTATTTTTAAGATCACAACAATTTTTTGTTCATAATTTTGAATTACATAATTTCAAGATTAAAAAAAAAGTGCACTTGTCCACCTGTGCTAATGTCTAAAAATCAGACACATTTGTATACTTTTGTTTTTCCAATAAAATGGCTACAGATTGAGTGTCATTTTTTCCACTCTTCCAGATCAAAAGGAATGTTGGTTTAAAAAAATCTATTGTACATTTATCAAACATGTTTCATCCTAGTTTAAAAATGTGTAGCTCTACAAATAATGAATTTGTACTTCTATTTATATTCTGCAGACAAGAAATCTCTCACTTCATATCTTGCAAAAGCACACAGATTTTGTATTTCATTATGCTCTTTAAAACATGAATCAAATCTGAACATTAACTCTCACAAATTATCTTTATCTTAAACCGTTAGCCATTTATTGTAGTCTTTCACACAAAGTTCATTCACTGCGTCCTTGTTCTTCCAACCTACTTTCATCAGGTTCACGAGAAATAATTTATATGAAACTAATACACATGTGGTGTCCTATATCTTCATCATTCACTTCTTTCCAATCTGTTATCACCTACAATTTAGCTAATCCAGGCTATTATGTGCTTTATTATGCAAAGAAAAATAAAGAGTCTCTCAGTGGCGGATAGCACAGCAGAAAACTAAAACCACACACATACTCACATACACAATAAAAACTGCCAGAGAAATGCGTCAACCCAGAACTTCTCTCTTTTCAAAGCATGGTTTAGTGGGAAGCAACATTAGAATAAAAGGAAACAGAAATATCCACCTTTTAAAATATATTGGCATTTATACAGTAATGTATTTTCCCGGTTTCTAATCTTTTTGTTTTCTTCTACTGTGATGTTCTCCTTTGTTATATTTTACATGTAAAAACTTCTACCACGTTCCTTTGGTGTCTTGCCTTTTCATGTTTCAGTTGTCCTTTCATTTTTCTGATTTAACACCTAAACTTTCACATCTTCCTTCTCCTCTTTTCTTGAATTTCAACTCTGTAACAAACTCACTTATCTTACATTAGATCTGCCCATTCCCTACACATTTGTGGCATTACTCTGGAGTGTCACAAACTAGAACTGCCAGAGTATTCCAAAAGCACATGATTTTTCCTAAAACTAAAAAACAGAAGAAAAAACTATGCTCTGGGAGAAATCCAGGGTGGTTATTCATTTGCCTTTCATCCATGAGTAGCAGAAAAACATGCAATACTACACGTGCTCCGTAGCTTTCAGAAGTATCTGTTCACTACTAGGGTGAAGCAAAGGGAGAAGGACTGTATTTCCCGTAGCCCAATGCCCTGCACTCCAAATGGACATCAGTCTCAGGCCAATAAAATACAGTTGCTCTAGTTGTGTAATACAAGGGAAAGAAAGAGAAATCCAAAGAATGATACAAATATAGAAGATGAACTACATTCAATAATAAAGGTTACTGTAGGAGCACAAAGATGCTCCTTCACCTAGTGCTGCTTTCCCAGTAGAAGATGTGCATTTCTCATCTCAGCTTCTTGAAAGAAGTCGTGATGGTGAATTTGACAAGGAGACATCAAGATTTGTACACAACACTACATATAAATATAACTTCTGCTTACTGAGCAAGAAAAGTTTATCTGGTTAGGTTATGTCATTGCTTTCCCCTTTATGAAAGCAGGGAGATGGGAAATTACCTTAAATAAATGATTTAATTACATTTAATAAAAAGAAAAAACCCACAACTACTTTTTATTAATTATTTAACTAGCAAGGGACCTGATCTTTGTAAAATTCAGCCTCAGTAAATAATTATTTTCATTCCATAAGCATTCATCTGCTAGTTCACTGATGCCCAATAGTTCTAGTGATATGTTCAATGAAAACAGAATTCTACATCTAAAATTACGTTGCTTTTAGGAAAGAGTAAGGGCAAATTAGCTCAGTTATTTTCTTACTCAAGAAAAAAAGAAACAAAACACCTGGGTAGGGGGATTGTAACAGGTCTAGGTTAAAGAAACTATGAAAGACTTGAATCTCAAGCAATAAATTATTCTTTTACAACAGTGGACGAGATTTTGAAGTAAAGTTGATAGGCATTTAATTATTTCATACTTGAAAAAAATAGTTCAGAATAATGCACTTCATCCTTCTACACTGAAATGTGCACAGGAAATGACTTGATGATGGCACAATAATGAAAGTGTTCTCTTTTGCATTTCACGATTTAAAAATCACCATAAAGTTATCAATAACATAGAAAAATCTCCTCTATTAGGTCAAGGGCAACATTTGTTCACCTTACTTAAAGATCATTAAAATACATTCTTAATCATAACATGTAGTTCATTACAAATAAAATTGCCTTTGGTTCAATAAAACTAATTAAATGTAAATGGTATTGTTTACTGCTGTATGGATCTTCTGATATAAATCAGCAAGTCACCATTTATTGAAAATTACAGTGACCTCATTGCTGTTAATAAATTTAGTTGATCACACGAGCTAGAGAAGAATGCCCCAGAACATGAGTATTGCCCGAAGAACCATCCCACCTACAGCTACGAAACCACAAGAAACCTAATCCAGGTGTTACAATATTTGCTGCTCAGCCATCACTAAATGACTCGTTGAAATTTTAATTCTCTGATCACATTAAGTGCTTTAGGAAGACAACAAAATCTGTACTGATCATCTTAGTGGTGTCAGCTCTTCTTTAAGGAAAGCTCTGAAGCTCTGCAGGTGTGTTTATTCTGGGTGTCACAGTGGGTAGGGTTACAGTGCTGCTCTGTTGACACGACTGACAGCTCATGCCAACTCAAGATACTTGCTGCCTTTACATCAAATAACTAAAGAAATCAAAACGAATGACAATTATGGAGAGTACGTTCTATCAAACGCGTGAACAAATTGTTTATTATTTTATTTTACACTCAATTTCCTCACATTCACTTAAATTATTAAAATTAGACTTTAATATGTAAATATTAGCTCTAAGTTCCAGCTTTGAAAATGCACTGCAAGCACGTTGAGAAGATACCAGAGATTGTGCCCAACACCCCCCTGCACCCTCATCTGAACAGGTTCTCTTAAAGGTTCTCTTCAGCCCCACCTGAACAGGTTCTCTCTGAACGATTAGATACCTAGATATCAGGAAGAAATTCTTTCCTGTGAGGGTGGTGAGACACTGGAACAGGTTGCCCAGAGAAGCTGTGGCTGCCCCATCCCTGGAGGGGTTCAAGGCCAGGCTGGATGGGGCTTTGAGCAACCTGCTCTGGTGGGAGGTGTCCCTGCCCAGGGCAGGGGGGTTGGAACTGGATGATCTTTGCGGTCCCTTCCAACTCTAACCATTCCATGATTCTTTGTGAACAGTCACAGCCAAGTGCTGGTTATTGTAAACACACAGAAAGTTAACCTCGGAAACCTAACCCATTTTTGTAGCTGCCCGTGCAAAGAGGAGCCTCCAATGGAGTTCCAAAGCAGCACTGAGCTCAAACACAAGCTTCGCGTCTTTGAAACGGACAAGCCCAAGAGAACTTCAAATTCTTTGCAGGCACCGATACACCTTGCTCTACCCATTTTCTCCACCGCCTCTTTCAACTCAACCCCAAGTCAGGTTTGTGCGTTTCTGGCGAAACAACCCGCGACACCCGCTTTTCCAGCGAGGCCGCAAACCCGCTCCCGCAGCCGGAGGGCGGGTCCCCGCCCGCTGTGCCCGCGGCCGCCCGGCAGGTGGCAGCAGCGAGGCACGGCTCACACCGTCCCGCCGGGGGCATTTAATGGCTTGACTTAAAAAAGAAAAAAAAAAAAAAAAAGCAACAAAAATAAAGCAAAATATTTAGCTAGGTGCTCCCTGAACCGCCGTAGTGTCGCCACGTCACTCCCACTTCTTTTGGGGAGGCGCACACGACGCACGTAACGCAAAGAGAATGAAAGGAGGATCGCATCCCAGCAGCTCCTTTCAGCAGAAGGGAGGATCGCTCCTCAGTTCTCCTAACGTTTTAGTAGAAGAAAGGAAACCAAAGTTGATTCCAGACCGGAGCATAAAGCTCAGCCCTTTGCCAGACTGCTTCAAACCCCAGCAAGTTTCTGCAACGGTAATTTTAAGCCTATCAAAAAGCATATAGAAACATAGAATTGTCGAGGTTGGAAGAGACCTTTAAGATCATCCAGTCCAACCATCAACCTAACCCTGATAAAAACCATCACTAACCCATGTCTCTGAGCACTATGGCAACCCCTCTTTTAAATACCTCCAGGGATGGTGCCTCAACCCCTTCCCTGGGCTTAAGAACCCTCTCAGTGTAAAAATTTTTCCTAATATCCAATCTGAACCTCCCCTGGCGCAACCTGAGGCCGTTTCCTCTAGTCCTGTCACCTGTGATTCTATATTCACAAATTCTAGTTTTATTACAGTTTAGCCCAATTTTCTTGACATAGGTGTCAACCTTATTTAATAATGATTTCCTGGAATCTCTGTTATTATATGCCCCTATTACACACTGCACAATAAGTCAGCAAGGTAATCGCTGTAAAATAGTGGGGTTTTTTTCAAGTCAGGAACAGAAAAAATGTGTAAGGATGTTTCACAAAGGAACAGACATTTTCAAGTTAATATATGGAATGCAGCTTGCCTGATTTCTCAATTTTATTAACAGAAAATTTTAGCACCAGAGGATACTGTAGAAGCCCAGGGTGAGAAAAAGTCCATTGAAATGGTTCTCAAATGATCCTTACTTTTAATTAAGTTGCTTCAAACTTTTTCCACTGCATGTACAAAAAGAGCTTGAATACTGTTTGCTGAGAAAACCTCAACTTTGTATTTCAAGAATCCCTTTTTACATAAGTTGAGTGTAAAGTTTCAAAGGGTGCCAAACACTCCCTACGTGTTTAAAGCACGTATCCTGTTTCTACTATTTTTTACCCAATTATTTTTACTGTAACTATAAAGGAATAATTATGCCCACCACATTTTAATTGAACTTAAAAAGATTTAATACGTATAGGGCCTATATACAGATAAAGCTTATGACTCCATTAGGAACTACAAAAACTAGGCTTAAAGTAATTCCACAATGCTATTTTTTGTTAGTTTGAAATTCACTGCTTGCTTAGTGCTTCATACTAATCTTCTGAAGCTGTGCATCCACAGAGTTTCTTCAGGTGGCTGATACTCTTCCATATTATTGCCATCCCAGTAAAGGTAAAAGTGTCTAAATTAAAGAAATACCAATGTTCTTTCCACAGGAATGGAAACAGCCTTCTAGGGTGCGTGCTGAGCGTTATCTTCTGTGAAGGATGTGGGGAGCCCCTAAAAAGGGTTTACATTTGTGTTCATTAGGCTACCATTTCCCCAAAATAATTCCAACATACGGGGCTTACGAGTAAAGCAGCAAACAGTTTAAGACCAGCTGGGAAAGAGCTATTTAAAATTATCTCCTTAAAGAACCATCAAGTGTCAATGGTTTGACCAAACCGCAACAGTATGGAAAGTGGGCAAGAGTTTAGTTTAGTTGGCAGGAAGTATTATACCTGGTGTCAGTTATTTCAGGATGAGGTGTCAGTTTAATGCAGACCAAGTCTTGGCTGGCACGGTTAAACACCAATAACTGCATGAGGCAAGAAAGGGCAGAGGCACATCAACTGCTTGGTGGCTTCCATCTGCTGCTGGAAGCCAGGGAAGGTTTGTTAAGTGTACATAGCTCCTTGAGTAATCGCATCTGATTTTTATTTTTTAAACAAAGGACATCACATAAGAGTTACAGTGCAACAATTCCCTGCTCTAAAAAGTCTAGTTTTTCCTGGCAAGGAGGGAAAACTTCAGACATGCATTTGGGTTCTTCCAAAGAAAAAAAAATAATAGAGAAGAATGTAAATCATCTTTTCTAAAGTATAAAGAAACCTCTGCATTGTAATTTACTCCAGATTCCATAAGCCTCAGAACACCAAAATTTCCAAGCTCAGAACACCAAAACTATAACCAGCAAACAGTACTCAGACGCAGTGCTCTGCATGAAGAGCTGCATTTGCCGAGTGCGGTCAGTGCTTCCAAAACCAAAAAGAAATAAAAAAATAATAGCTAAATTAGACAAAGCTGCAACTATCTGAAAAGCACTATTTAATTGAAAAAAATAAAATCAAAGATATACAATTGACTAGATTTTAGTCAAATGCATGCATTTCCCTCAGATGTGGACATCATTTTTTTTAGTGAGAAAACAAGATAGCCCAATGACTAAATGATAAAAACTTACAGCAGAGGCATTACCACAAATACTAAATTTAACTGCAGGTTACAGAATACTTGTTAAAGTCTGTTCTTGCACCAGAACTCCCATCTCAGAGCACGACTTGGCATCTCTGTCTGGCATGACCAACCTTCAGTTCCCTCCCTCATTCCCAATCCTCTAAATTCAAACCTAGCTATTTTTTCCTTCTCCTGTCACACGTGAAACCAGTAGCCAGAGCACTATGAGAGCTGGAAAAAAAAAAAAATTCTCCCTTTTTCAGTGTGGCAGCAACTCTCCAATTCTGGAAAAATAACTACAGAAGCCCTGCAAAGATCTGGCAGATAATCTAACAATAATCTAACACATTTTCTACTGAGATAGCATACAAACAGTCCTCTTAAGATATGTCTGCCTTTAATAAAACACCTAAAGCATTTAGAGTCAACACACCAGAAATTCTGTACAGGTAAATTTCTACAAGCTTTGAATGTGAGTATGTGTTCAGAGGAAGTCCCTTAATAGCAAGCCAACTCTCCTGTAAAATAGCAAGCTTCTCCAGTACAAGGGACATAATTCAGCTTCTCATTAAGCAGCATTTATACAATTCTACACACATTTTTGTAGATACATGTCTATTTTGAATGTATGCACACACACATGTCTTTTTCATTATTTTAATAGTTACCAATTGACATGACACATATACGCACTCAAAAAGTACACACATTCAGGCAAGTCTTGGAGAGCCCTCCTTGCAAGAGCTTCCCTATTGCACCGTCAGACCAGAAAGCATCTTGACAACAAAAAGCACTTTACCTTCCAAAAACAGCCTGCTGTTCCCCAAGGTTACAAATTAGTGAATAAAGCAACGGTTTCCAAGACAAGAGCAACCTCCACTTGCAGTGTAACCCTTGGTTGAAAATACTATAACTGCGATATGCTTCTGCAGGGTGTGGGGCCCAGTGGGGACCCCAATGAGAATGATTAAGTTGAAAGATAAAAATCCAATTCTGTCTCAGCTTCTTTTCCATGCCAAAACAGGAATATTTGCAAAACCAGCTTCTCATTCAGCACTGGGTGGACCATCTGGACAGGTTGGATCGATGGGCCGAGACCAACGGGATGAGGTTCAACAAGGCCAAGTGCCGGGTCCTCCACTTGGGTCACACCAACCCCCTGCAGCGCTACAGGCCTGGGACAGAGTGGCTGGAGCTGCCTGGCAGAAAAGGACCTGGGGGTGTTGGTTGACTGTCGGCTGAACAGGAGCCAGCAGTGCACCCAGGTGGCCAAGAAGGCCAGCAGCATCCTGGCCTGTATCAGGACCAGTGTGGTGAGTAGGACTCGGGAGGTGATCGTCCCCCTGTACTCGGCACTGGTGAGGCCTCACCTTGAGTACTGTGTCCAGTTTTGGGCCCCTCACCACAAAAAAAGATATCGAGGTGCTGGAGTGGGTCCACAGAAGAGCAACAAAGATGATGAGGGGTCTGGAGCACAAGTCTTATGAGGAGAGGCCGAGGGAGCTGGGGTTATTCAGCCTGGAGAAAAGAAGGCTGATGGGAGACCTTACTGCTCTGTACAACTCCCTGAAAGGAGGGTGTAGAGAGGTGGGGGTCGGTCTCTACTCCCAAGTCACAGGCGACAGGACTAGAGGAAATGGCCTCAAGTTACACCAGGGGAGGTTCAGGCTGGATATTACGAAAAAAATTTTTACCAAAAGGGTTATTAGACATTGGAATGGGCTGCCCAGGGAGGTGGTTGAGGCACCATCCCTGGAGGTGTTCAAAAGACAGGTTGACGTGGTGCTGGGAGACATGGTTTAGTGATGGTGTTGCATTTTGTTTGTTATGTGGGTGTTTATTTTTGTCAGAGTTAGGTTGATGGTTGGACAAGATGATCTTGAAGGTCCCTTCCAACCCAGAAGATTTTATGATTCTATCTATCTACTATTTATTGCAAAAAACTAAGACTGCTGTAACGGATATCTTCCAATCCTTCCAATTGTAACAATTTTTTAGATAAGAGATAGACATGCATACACAGAAGATACCTTAAAAACAAACAGATTAAATGCTTACCCCCAAAGCTGGCAATCTTTGTGTGCAACTGACAGCAACCTTCAGTTTCCAGTCTGTTTCTCCATCCAGCTGGTCAGTCCGAATGAAACACGAACCTTGAAGTTATAAAGAGACATCAAACTATTTTTTTGATCTCAAAAGTTCAGTTTGGATAAAAAAAAATAAATTAGAAGAGTGAAAATAAAGCCATTTACAACTATTTTTAATAAAAGGATACATATAAAAGGATTCCTATTTTGGAATGTCTGTGTGCTTTCTTCCAGGAATGCTCCAGATATCATACAATAGCACAATTTTTCTGGTAAAATTAACAATATGCCTGTTTATCAACAGGGAAGAGATCCTATTTTGTGGGTTTCTTAGTCTCTAAACAGGTTTCTAAATGTTATCAACAAGAGATACTACTTCACTGGGCGAAAGTGAAACAGGTTTGGTTTTTTTTCCTGTTTGGAATTGTGCCACTTGTACAATTCCAACACAACAGAATAATAGATTGATGCCTGTGATTTTTGTCTCTCTGCTGGTCTGACATCACAAACTTCCACTGCTTAGAGATTCCAGGCTTCTCTGAAAGAAAATTTTTTAAGTAAACCCTTAACATGGATACCATTCAAAACAATATGGGTCCCAATGTATTACACTTAAAAGAAGTAATTTTTAATCATCTGTAACTGTCAGGAATCAAGGCTGAAGAAACCTGTTAACACAGGCACAGACTTAAGATACCAGGGAAACTGAAGATACAGGCTGATAGATACTGAAGAGAATGAGAATGAAGAGAGAAAACTAGTATTCAAGAAGCTGAGAGCAGTGCAGAGCCTCCCCCCACTCCAATAACTAATTTGATGGATATGATCAAGTCTGAAGCATTACATAGGTTACTAATGTAAGACTCTACAAAGACTGCACTAGAACATTGCAAATCCATTAAAAACATATACAAGTAGCTTCGATTTCCATCTAGTCTGAAGCCTTTAAAAAAGGAGGTAAAATTTTACCAATACTCTTCGTAATTGCTACACTAAAGAAACCTTAAATATTTCTGAAAGAATAATTACAACTTCCATTACACTCCAGCCTAACAAGTGTATATGCTATTGTTACTGTGTGCCATGGGTGTGAGATAAAAATAGATTTTTCTAGTTATTTGTAAATTTTAAACAATGTGTCTAGACATACATGCATATATATACACCCCTAACACTCTCTAGATTTCAACCAATCCAATAAAAACTAACAAAGTAGTTTCATCATTAGAAGTCATATGGTAGCAATGAAAGTGAAGGAAATGGTGGCAAAGGAGTTTATCCAGGTTTGAGTCTTCTTGCATAGACAAGAAGGCAATATGCTAGAAGCTTTGAATCTAATAGGCAATACATCAAGAAAGCATACCTAACAGTGAACACAAAATTAAGGGAGCGCCTTTTATAGGACACGTGGACCCTTATGTAAGTAAAATCTAGCAGAACCCAATGTTTTATTCATCAGGGCCTGTAAATTAAGCAGTTCAATGAGCTAACCGTCTGAAAGGACATGGTTGAGAGAGAAGCCACCTGAAATTATAGCTGACCAGAAGGTAGCATTTTTGCACAACAGTCTTGAAAGAAGTTTACAAGCCTTCCTGTAACGACTGTATTTATATTAAGTGCATAGTAAGTAAACAAATCTTTAAATGTTAATATAAACAGCTCTCAGAACACATTCTCACAACTATATTTCACCCAAAGTTTAAACCTGTAAGCTGCAAAGCTGTATCTAAAGTTCTTGAAAAGCTGATTTTAAATTCCTGACAGGATTCTTTATGGATTTTCTTCTAAAAATAAAACATTATAAAGCATTTTTTGAAGAGGCCAGTGACATACATCACATTATAATTAAGGGTGAGGTACCTAGGAACACCTAGAAATACCACGGTTTTACCTCACTTTCTATCCATGGCATAGATGAGCCTACTTTCCATCATACTTTTCCTGTACAAGACATTTCATGGTTCTCTTTACCCTTCCTGTCAATGGTTGCTCTCTTCCATCAATTTCATTTAGAATTATACTATAGATCAATGCAGTTCAAGACCAGTGTGGCTCCTGTGAATGGTTGACTGCACATATATTCATTTAATAGAGCTCACACTATGACATGTATTGGCCAGCTGCATTTCCTCTCCACTTCAGCAGTTAATTTCATCAATAACTTATCTCATAGCCTGTTTCCCTTTTATCCAGAAAAAGGGACGGCTTTCTGCCAAGTCAGCTTTCAATAGTGATCACAACAGCAAAACCGAAACAATACAATCCTCTACTTCAAATACTGCAGCAGATTTCACCGAATAGTTTTAATCATACTATCAGATACTATTTTAAAACCTGGTTTAACTAAGCTATAAACATGGGAGATTAAACATGTAATAAGAAAAATGTATAAAAGCAACTCTTCAGCCACACCAAGCCCCTGGACCTGTAAAAAACCGTGTATTGCATGGAACCCACATGTACTTTACCTTTGGAAGGTTTTTGAATCAGCAGTACATAAAATTTCTAAAAATCAAAAATCTTCTGAAAAAACAGCTATTGTAACTGTTCCATTTTTAAATGCTTGTAAGCATTGCCCCCCCCATCACAAAATTTAAAAAGTAACAAAAACCAAAACAACACTAAATGTAGAAAAAAATGTGTTATCTGCTTTAATAGAATGCTTTAGGTCAGTGTTAAAAACCTCCTGCATTTCTAACCTGAATATGACTTGCCAGGAAAAAAACATCCAGAATTTCTATTCCCTCTGAATTCGGTGATAACTCTTGAACCTGACAATTCTTTTAAACCGCACAAAGAATCAAAGTTATTTTCAGTTCTGTGCAGCTTAAAGGAAAAAGTCATTAAGTATTTTAAATATTTCCCAATCAAAGCACAGCTGTCTGAAAAAAAAAATCCACATTGAACATACACATTTCCATAAAGCTACATAAACCAGGGAATTAATAAAATTAAACTTTTTACTTCATGTAGTGAGGACACTCAGATTCTATATAACAATACACGTTTATTTGAGATAAGTGGACAAAGCTGAATACCGTGAATGTGTCTGCCATTTCTGTCTACAGTGAAAATTTCGGAATGATCTGAATTAAAATTTCAGGGTTGACAAGGAAATTAGACTGGGTTTAAGAGTTTAATCATGTATCAACAGCGGTGCAAACTTCATGTGAGCATGTTTAAACTAATTTACAGGTATGTAATATTCATTTAGCCTAATCAGTTGAAGACAGGCATAAATCAATTTCGAGCGTGTCCAGGAAAGATGCTGCCCAACTGCAACTGAACTGATTTTTTAAAAATCATTTTAGTTTAGATCTGTGAAACTTGTATGCTTCTGGAAGTCCTTGCACTACAATTCCATTTTTTTTGTGTGTTTTAGCGAAAGCTCAGCTATTTAAGGCCTGTCCAGAATTTATCCCAAAAATGCTTTTCTGCGTAAAAGCAGCACCTGTGATACGAGGGCTGACAACCACTATAAGAAGCTGAAGTATCTATGTATCTTTAAAATGTAAGGATACACTGGTAATTATTGTTTTTAATATTGTTTACAGTTATTTGAGATACTGTGGATAAAAACAAAAAAGTCTTTTTGGAAACTATTTTGTGTGTTAATAGAATATTGAACAAAAATAACATTTATTTCAGTAGCTTTTCCGGTGTTTTGAAATAGAGATATAAAAGCTCGTCTACGAAGGCACTAATTTAGGGCCGTGATATGCCTGGCCTAGATTTGTCAAACAAAGGTACTGTGCTCAATACAGAGTAAGCAGGAAGAATCCTACTTACTCCGTGTGTGCTGGACTTTAGGTTATATTCAGAACATACATGCAGGACATGTACACATCAAATGCTTCAGGGAATGGTTTACACTTACATGTGCATCAGTGACCTCTTTTATGGGCCTGCCCATCTCTAGAAATCGTGAAGAAAAAAGGACTGAACAAAAATTTTTGAATTACATGCAGGTTGTGCTTGGAAAATGCTGGTCATATTTTACCCTTAAAGTGAGAGAGGGGAAAAAAAAAAAAAATAAAAATAAAGAAGTCCCCCCAAACCAGAAAGAGAAGCTTCTTGAAGATGCAGAAATCAGTTACATCATAAGTTTTAATACTGTGCATCACCATCAGATAGCCAAATCTTGGATTTTT
The DNA here is from genome assembly GCA_033628505.1 of Tringa tobata. NCBI lineage: Eukaryota > Metazoa > Chordata > Aves > Charadriiformes > Scolopacidae > Tringa > Tringa tobata. The sequence goes on from JAHREE010000207.1 coordinate 2,751,784, forward strand.
TCATACTACCAAACTTGATATTCATATTTCATGCATTGATTTCTCTATGTGTAGATATCTTTAATTTGCCTGAACTTGTGCTAGCGCTTAAAATTCATGTTTATATGCTCAACTTCTGAGTATTACAGTTTTTAATACAGGCTTCTGAAAACAAGCTATTACTTGGGATGTTACTTATTTTCTTAAATATATCCTAGCTTACAGGGTTTTTAAAGCCACTCAGAAGTGAAAAATTGTTGTATATTAATTATTTATTCCTATTTCATTTGGAAATGGTGTTTCTGATAAGTAGAAAGATGGAAAATTTCTCCTTAGAACAATTAGTTCACCTTAGAACAATTACTATTCAGCCCGTTTATCAAGCAGTTTTTAAAGAACATGTAGTTAACACAAGAAACCCAAAATAGCAGTACTGACAGTAAAGTGCAATCTACTTTGTAAAAGGAAAAGAATTTAAATTATTCTATATAAAATTGCATTACCTGATTCTAATGAAGGTTATAATGAAGAAAGAAAAAAAATCATTCAAATGATCTGAATTATATTGAGATTTAATATTTGAAATAACCGTGGAAAACAAAAGTTCAACTATCCAACAGAAGCTGGCTTGGTTTGCTGCAGAAATAAAACTGTGTGTCATTTGCAGCATCTCCTGTGTCGTATATACATTCCCATTAATTACATACATTGTTCTTTCAGAGATGTTTTAGGCAAAGGCTCTTTAGTAGGAGACTGCAACAGAAGTTTTCCTCATAGCCTAATAGTGTCCTACAATAATTAGACAGAAGCAGGATGTCCTACCAGTTCTACAAATACGGTCTCATGGTCTTTGTTAGGCACTAATACTCTTCAATAATCCAAGACTGGATAGTTGAGTCCCAATACCTCAAAATGCACGCATCAACTCATCAAACTTCCCTGCAAATCACACAAGTTTCTTGAGAAATTAAGATGGTTTTCTTGCTGTAAGAAACTAAACTGCCCCACTTATCCTGTATTCAGAACATAATTTTCATTTCCCCACTTCCAGTTCCCAGTCTGGAAGAAGGATCTGAGAAAGTCCCATTCTCTGGAGATCTTCCAAGACTGGCCTGGATGCCGTCCTGAGCTCTGGGCAATGCTGCTTTGGCAGGGGAGTTGGACTAGATGACCTCTAGAGGTCCATTCCAACTCTGACAATTCCGTGAAAGCATCTCTAAGTCATGAGGTGAGATGGAAGAGAGAGGATTCTGAATTCAGGGGGAAAAAAAAACCCAAACCCTAAGGAACGACATATTCTGACTAGCATTAAAAAAATGACAAAGTGAATGACACATCATTATAAAAATACTTTTACATTTCTGTCCTTCCCTTCTTCTGCTCTTAGTTTGAGCAATCACTTACAGAAGATCTTGTCTTCAATTACACCTATTTAATCAGCATTTTACAAGTGAAATTATTTTTAAAAAGATTTCCATTTTTAGATTTCACAAGTACACTCAAATGCCTTTCACAAAGCCTTAACAGTCAACCCGCAGAGTATTTATTACAAACGTCAGTATACACAGTAAAGAATAGTATGTAAGAACTCAAACAACAACACAGAAGTTCTGAAAACCGTGTTTAACTTTGACTTGGATAACATTAAAGTTAACAGATTTCTGCTTGCAATTTTTATGCCAAATATCAGCAAGCTTAAAAAAAAAAAACAAAAAACCCCAAAGACTTGCCAGTAAGCACTAAAGAGAACTTACAGATACAATTCAAGTATGCCATTGCACACATTTTAATGTTATACTGTGCTGAAGATACACCAGAGCGAGGAAACTAGAATTTATTTGTGTATAGAAGATATGTAGGAATATGCATATTTTACAAGCATATGCATATGTAAAATCTTTTATTGAAGACCAAGCATCTCAGTCTTGAAAAGGTATTGTTTTGTCTGCATAAGTGCAGGGTTGAATTCCACACTCCATTACAGATATATCATTGAAAAACAACTGTAGAGCGTGTGCACTTAAATTAGTCTAAAAAAAAAAAAACACACAACAAAACTGTAAAATTAAATTACATTTACTTTCTATAATATGTAACTGATAAGAATTCATGTCAGCTATTCTTAAACAGGATAATGCTAAACCACCACTACACGTCTGGGTTCTTCTCAGTTAAATCTAAATAAATAAAATTATGTCTGCCTTCTCTCTCAAGAGCTGTATCCAATGAATTTTTTACAAATGAGAACAACAGCTACAACTAATGCCTTTCAAGCCTCAGCAAAACTGAATTATTAAATCTGTCTGCCTATATCCTATTACAGCCTACTTATGAATACTTGATTTTATTTTGTATAATTGACAACAGTTGTCAGGAAAGGAAGGTTTTAACGGCAATCAAATTAAGATCAACTGGTATAAGTGTCACAGTGAAGAGCCTGCATCAAGTGTTGATGAATTAATTGATGGGTCACTGGGAAACAGGGCACGTGGAACTGTAGTGTCATAAACAGCTACATATTGTTTGGTAATATTACCAGTCCTCCTGTTTTAAGTCAAAAGCATTGAAAGAGATGGGTTCCTAGAATATACCCAACAAAAGAAAAATGGACTTCGACTTTGCACACCTAACACCAGATCATTTATGAACAACTTAAGTAATATAAATGATTTAAAAATTAAGTGACTATGTGCATGAAAATTTTAAACTGATGACAAGATGAATAGCAGCACCAAGATGACACGTTGGAGTACTGAGTTTCATTTACCACTATAACAAGAAGCTTTCAATCATGATAGCTTCTAGGGAGGAAAAAAACCCAAGACACCTGAAACGTCCCAAACAGTTAAACTACAATGCCATCACATAGGATGCAATCGAAAAATGTAGTGGCATTTATACAAGACTGATTAAATTAGTTTTAAAGCATTAATTTCTCTTAAGACCATGAAAGAACTGTGTGTACTTGAGATATTTGATCTGAATTAAGAAACCGATGAAGCAATTGATTAATTGGAATTTAAGCCATCAGTCACTGGATCCATCAACAGATTCATTTACATTCTAAACAATCAGCTGATGGTCTTATAGGATACCATGTATTAATACACAGTCAATATGATACCCCCAAACTCATCACAGTTCCTTATTGACAAGCACACAGATGCTTTTAATCCAAGCTTGATCACACTGCATCTTTTTTGAATTGCCATATTGATTCAGTACGCTTTAGGAATTTTTATCTCTATTTTTATCAAAAACATGGAATTCGATGTCCCAAGGTAAAAAAAAAAGGCATCTACAGTCATACTGTCATACTTACATTCTCAAATTTTGACTTACTGATTTATATTATTTTGAGATATGCAGAAGAATACCCAAAAAGCATTAATTTATCTTTTCCATTTAATAGGATTTGATGTACCACTTTGCTCCATTATTCTTCTGATGTACACTAGTAATCTCTTTTTGGAGAAACCCAGTGATACAGAAAAAACATACTGTGAATTATTTACATCTTCAGTTTAATGACAAAATCAAAAACTCTGCCATACAGAATGCTTAGAACACTGAAAATACATCTCAATTTTAAGATCAAAAGAAGCTGAAGGGGACCAGAATTCCACTTTGAAATGGTATGAAAATCAGTACTGTACTTGGCAGATGTCAGCTTTACCATTACGTTTTATACAATTACCAGAGTATTTTTCAGACACTACTGCCTGTTTGTTTGTTGGCTTAGTCTGCTATTTTAGCTGTCTTTAACATTTAAAACTGGAATAACCTACGGTGATCTGTCCCATGAACAATCCAAACACATTGCCTGATGAAAATCCAAGAATCCTGAGAATATTTTCAGCCTGGCTCATTCATTTGCAAACCAATTTTACTTCAACATATTGGTCATATTTACTACATATGTTAGCATTACAAGCATGTAATGCAAATTAAGCATTACAAGCAAATTAATCAAGGATGAAAATATTTTCTAGAAGAAGTAATTGTAACACAGTAGGAGAAAAATCCTACCTAATGTAACCTGCTACAACAAGCTAATTTCACTGAGATAACAAACTGCACTTTGATACATTAAGATTGTTTTGAGGATCATTTCTAAATTTTTAATGATACAACTTCAGGTCTCTTTCAAGATCACTCCTCATTAGACCCAATAACCAGAACTTTATAGACTATGCAGAAATTCCTTTATCATAATAAAGATGAGGATCACCAAGAGACGTTTTCCAACCATTTCAAAGAATTATCAAGTTAACATTAACTGCTTGCCTAGCAAAGCCTTCAGGTAAGAGAAAACACCCCTAAATTAAACAATCTAACAGAAGAGAAACGTGACAGTATCTCTAGAAAACCATAATGCATGGCATCAATATTATGAACGGATACTTTACAGGAAGCAGATTTAAACAACTTCTATGCAATGAATTCTTGAACCTAACTTCTGCAAGAGCAATTTCTTTGTCTTTTCTTTTCAAAGCCTTTGACAACATATCCAGTCTAACAGTTACAAATATACATATAGCTTGTTTATCTTACTTGGCCTGCCTCTGAGATCCACTTTGATGATTCTCACCTTCTGCTTTTCTAAGCTGTTTCCCAAAACTGGGAGAATTGTTTGAGATTAAGATATTCAGGCTGCTACTCCAGCCAAGCCACTAAACGCCCTGAAATTCTGGGGGAAATGCATTATCACCGGAGAGTGGGAACTGACAAATTTAACTCTAACACAATACACAGCCTCTTTACAGATCAACGTTTTCAACTCTTATGAGTCTTTTTTTTTTTTTTAAATACGAAAAATAAATAAGTAGTAAAATATTTCTTTGTTACTGCTTATTTTGCTGCAAATCTAAAGACATGCTTAGTGCTAGTCATCCAAGTCTGCATAGAAAATAAAACAAAATAATTAGGGAATAAAATATATGATCATGCTTTCTTATAACCTTTTACTGTGTAATTTTACATCAATAATCTAGAGAGTAATACTATTAGGAGCTTAATGCCTGCCGAGATCTCCTCCTTCCACCACATAACACTCATGCTATCTGACTATATCTTAAACAAGTAGCTGATCCCATAGAATCAGTATTACTCAGTGGCTTAATGTAGATACCAAAACATTTCAAGCCTGAGTTAAATCAAATGTTAAAAACAGAATAGGAACTGAAGTATAGAAACAGATTAAAGTAGTTTGGACAGATTGTTGGCAGCTACTCATGCCCTGCAGATAAACTTTTATCTGGCCGTATGTGCAAAACTTAACTCTACTCATTTATCATTCTCTATAGCAATAGATTTTCAAAGCATTTTAGTTCCTAGACAGGTAAGTTTTATAATGCTCGTTTTTAAACATAATAGAAAATTCCAGAATGTGTGACAAATGCAACTCCTTCAGCCTTCGTTTTCTGCAGTAGTTGGTTTCATAAAGAGATAAAATGTTACATCAGTTGCACACCAGAATTCCAAACTGACATTATTCCTCTGGTTTGATTTTTCCAATATCTGAAGTTTCAGAACAGGATGGACCCAGACAATTAAGTTGTTTGTGGAACACTTATTCCGACCTGCCCAGAATTAATAGATACTACTTGCATCACCTTTATTATATTTTTACCTTGAAGTGAGTTTGGGGTAAAACACATGTTCTACTAACACTTGCATTTTCACATCTACTAAACTAGACCTTTTAAACAAAGAAAACATACTTGCTAGCACAATGCTGTCTTTCTGTGGAGAAATGCTTAAGAATTCATCATTTTCAAAATAACTCTTTCCTTCAATTAGCCAACTTTGTGTGAGAAGATAGACTTTGGAGTAAGCCTTCACTAGTTTACTCGGAGCTCCTTCCGACAGCCAATCAAGCTAAATGAATGATGATTGAGCCTGTCCTTTCACTGCACAGTTTATGCCAGTAAAATGGTTAAAGTTTCTAAAAAACATCACATCTGAGGCTAGAAATTAATGCCACAAAGACTCAAAAGAAAAATTATTTTCCTGGTTTATCCCACCTTTCATTCATGCTACTGTTAAAGTAATTACAAGTAAAGAATCCTGAAAACTCTTTTAACTACAAATTTTAAAACAAGCGAGATTGCTCTTTTTGTTACAATTCTGAAACATATAAACATGTTTGCAACTTATTATTTATACCTGAGTAAATACACCATTTGTAAGGAGTTTCGTATGTGCAATTCAAGAAACTAATCTATGCAATAGGAGATGTCCAGAGGGACCTCAACAGGCTGGCGAAGCAGGTGACAAGAGCCTCGAGGTTCAACGAGACATGGTACAAAACCCTGCGCCTGTATATATCCACCAGTATATGCTGGGGGCCACCCAGCTGGAGAGGAGCTTGGCAGGAAAGTACCTGGGGGCCCTGGCAGACACCAGGTTGAACGTGAGCCAGCAGCAGAGAAGGCCACCAGTATCCTGGGCTGATTAGGCAAAGTGTTGCCAGCAGGTTGAGGGAGGAGATCCTTCCCCTCTGCTCAGCCCTGGTGTCACCACAGCTGGAGTCCTGTATCCAGCTGTGGGCTCCCCAGTACAAGAGAGAGATGGCCATACTGGACAAGATCCAACTGAGGGCCACAAAGATGCTGGAGTAGCACGCGAGGAAAGTCTGAGGAAGCTGGAACTGCTCAGCCTGGAGAAGACAAGGCTCAGGAAAGATCCTATTAAGTCTATAAATAACCTGGAGGCAGGGTGCAAAGACTGAGCCAGGCTCTTTTCAGTGACAGGACAAGAGACAATGGGCACGAACTGAAACAAAGGAGATTCCCTCTGAACATTAGGTAACAAATTATTAGTTTTTAAACTGTGAAGTTAACTGAACACTGGCACAGCTTGCCCAGAGAAAGTGTGGAATTTCCCTCCTTGGAGATATTCAAAAGCTGTCAGGACATGGTCCTGGGCAACCAGCTCTAGGTGGCCCTGCTTGAGCAAAGGTGTTGGACCAGATGATATCTGAAGATCCCCTTCAACCTCAACCTATCTGTGATTCTGAGGTACTATCTCAAGTACTCACACAGATCAGAACAATGTAACGCAGGCCTGAAAAACATCATATGTAACAACCGTACAACTGGCACCACCTTGCAAGGAATTACTGTTTTTTCACAATCAAAGGATTGTGAGGATTTGTAAATGATGATTTCCCATTTCCCTATTGCTTCCACTGTTCAGCTGCAGTGGTAGACATCCAGTATTTTTGGAATGGCCACACCAGTGAATTACTATATACTAGATTTAAAGACATAAAAGAACAAAATAATCTTTTACCGATTTGGTAGCTGCTAAGAAGTCTACAGCAGGTGATATGGTAAAATGCATTCGTGGACCTTATTTTACTAGACTTCTACATTTACAGTTTCCACAAACTTTAACAAGTTTGTTAAAACAGGAATATATTAATGCAGTACTCTGTCTCTTGGGAAAACTACTTTTTTTCCAGAAGCAGTGGCTGTTATCCTACATAGAATCAAGGGTCTGCCAAAAATTCTAACTCTGTGCAAAAGACACATGTACAAGGCTCAAATACCATAGGTAAGGGAAGTTGAAGTAGACCAGTATGAAGCGCTTCCACTTTACCCTTTGGGAGTTCAGTTTCTACCAGAAAAGGCTGAAGAGAAAACCCAGTTCTATTTTTCACACCGTCACAAAGCAGTATTGGTGACAAGGGGGACCTCAGGAAAACAAAGAGAAGGGTTTAACCAAGATTAACCAGTTCTCATCCTCCTAAAAAGCTACTAATAAAAAACAGTATCATAACAGTGCTGAGATTAGTCTGTTACATGCCTAAATAGCCAGCAGTAGTACAGAATGCAAACAATTCTTCATGGTCCTAGTGTCTATGGAGCATATCACAAGCCCAAAAGGTAGTTTACCCCTTGGCTCTTCCAGCTGCAGAGGCCTTAGCAAAAAGGTCAAGTATTTGTACTATTTCCACGTACAATACTATTCTGCTGTGCCATCTTTCTCCCAGTAACTTTCAACTTGTGGTCAATTACAACCAAGAATGGCAGACCAAAGATCTCAAGGTTATGAAATTCCTTGAACTTTTGTGGAAAAAATGAGGATGAAAGAGCCACATGAATAGGAGACAAGCCAAGCTGTTAGCTCCAGCAGCATCTGTTCCAGGACCCAGCAAAAATGGATAGGAAAAAATCAACATGTGCTTAGCTCAGAACCAGCCGCTGCACTTGCCAGCTTTTGCCCCATGAATAATAAGAATCTGAAGTTACTGGAGGTGGGTAAATCAAATGTTTCAAGGAAAAAAAAAAAAGCTTCATATATTCTTTTTTGACACTGTAGCCACCCTATCAAATTTGTGTTCCTCAGAATTTCACATATGTAAGTTAACAGAGCACAAATATTCCAGAGATACTAAGTCTTATAATGCACCAGCTGTTTATGAAGGACCAGTTCCAGTCCATGTCAGAACACCTCCGTGTGTTAGCAAAGCAGTACCTGACCGGAGCAGAAGCTGGTCACTGAACCAAGGCACAACCAAGGTACCAACACAAGACACAGCTAAGGTGGAAAATAAGGATTTTAGCTTAGAGAAGGAAAGAGTTTATCTTTGAAATTTTTCTTCTTTTACAAACATAGCATCTTTGATTATACTCCTGTATAATTCCTGTGGAATTATATATAGTTCCTGTGGACATCATAAAGTTATACAATGAAGTCTGTCTAGCTCTTGATCTATGATTGATATGGTATATATAAAAAAAATAAAATATGTAGAGAGCATGCCAAGCAAGCAATTAAAAAAAAAAAACCTGAAAACTACATTAAAGGCCACTTAGGATCTAACTTAATTTCAGTAAGGAAGCTGGAAGTTGGTGTAACACAGATCTTTCCTACATTTGCATAACAGCTTTCCACTAAGGTAGTCAGTTGGTTTTGGCATGATGCCTGCTTATAATCCAAATGAAAATAACCTTTAAACCATCTTTTGCAGCTGGATCAGCATGAATATTTCCTTTAATCTGGTGGAAGGCTGATAAGTGGGACAAATCTTCCAAATTGCTTGCCATTTCTGCCATAAGTAATGAGCAAAACCGAGAGTCAGCCTTAAGCTTCCCTTCCTCCCCTTTTAAATATATGTATATATAAGACCAAAATATTATTGCAGAGGTTTTTTTGCTCTTAATTTCTTTTTCCATTTTTATTTTTAAATTTATTTTTGAAGCCTATGAAGGTCTTGTGGAAACCTCTGTTATATGGGGAGGCTGACAGAAGCAAAGAATTCACATGTGAAGAGTGATTTCCACCTGCTTCATCCTCTCGGGAAGTAACCCTAACTCTAAACTCAAACAGCCATCTAGCTGCCTCCCTTCAGGAAAGAGAGGAATACCAATGTTGCAGACTGTCAAACCTGAATACAAACCAAAGACCCACCTACATTAGTTTTTAGACTAGCTTTTCTAAAAGTCTGATTAAAAAAAAAAAACCACCACAGGAATCTTAGAAGTTAGATACATATACACAATTCGCATCGAGTCACTGTATCAGATTATACAAAGATCATTGGAGCTAAAAGACAATGTATATGAATTCCGTTTTACCAAAATAAGCTTCATTCCCTAAAATTCAGCTTCTGCTATGCAGAGTTAAAAGCATCCTAAAAAACCATTTGGGGGGTGGGTAGAAAGCGGAAGGGGAAGAAAACAAGCATATGCCAACTGTCTCATTTCTTTCATGGTACCACACTCACGTGAAAAAAACACAGAACAGTTTTAGGCTGAACTTTGTAAACTACCCATTTATAACTCAAACTGCTTCTTTTTTGACTGAAGACATAGGTTATTGCAGTGCTGCAAACTACATTAATACGCAGTGTAAATATTGAATTTGGAAAACAGTACTTTGCCCCAAAAGCAGCTTATAGGTGGGCTGGATTTTAAGATTAGTTCAAATGCTTTGCTTTACTCTTTATAGATTTATAGCAACAAGCTATAGTTAAACTGTTTTATTGCACAGAAGATAAAATAAAATTACATATAGAACATAAAACCTTGTAAAACACATTAGTTTTTGCAAAGTACTTAAAATGTCAATTATAAATTAAACCATAAATCAGTCAAAAATGCAACATCCAGGAAGAAACAATTACAGATGCAAGTGTTCACTCTTTAGTCAAAAAACTATTACTGCCATATGCTTGAAGTTCAGGGGATTAATTTTTTGTGAGGTTTTTTTGTTTGTTTTGTTTTAAAAGAAGTGCAACACCAATATAACTAGTTAACTTTTGCATGCTTATAGAAAGTGCATTTCCAGTGTTAAAAATCACATTCTATGTGTAGTAAAAAAATAATTTATATGCTAATGATGGGAAGATTTTGCTTAATTTGCTCTTTACTCACTTTACATTATGATGAATATTTACATAGTAGGTACACAACTCCTTCAAAGTGCTCACAAGCATTTTTTCCATAATTGATATGAAAAGTTTGTTTCAACATGATAAACTTTTAAAATAAGTAGCTTTATTTTCTAGGTGGCACATTAATTAAATTTCCTTCTGAAAGGAAAATTTTAATTATGACATTCCGAGAAAGCTGACTGAAGTAGATTTAAACATTGAACACTGAAGTAGATGATGAATTTTGCTTTAAAAGTGTTTTTCTTCACACATTTCTGACATAGGCATTCTGTTCTACCCCCTCCATCTGTATCTTGATGGATAGTTTAACTTATATTAACTGTGGTCCTTCAGGATTTACTATTCATATATGTTCCAATCAAGACACACCTGTGCAGATGCACTTCTGGACTGTGTCTCATTCTTCAACTAACAGGGAGATCACACAGTGTCTTTTAACCTCACCAACAGAATCCAGCTATTTCAGAATTACCAGGGAGGAAAACATGCTATAGTGCAGATATGCAAAATACATAATTTAAGAACATGTTTTGTTGCAAGCTAGGTAACTTTCTCCTCTTGTTCTTGTTCAATTATTTCAGCAGCGACAATGAATCTGATGTAAACTGCTGCAAGGATCCTAATTAAGGACAGCAGTCTAGCTCTCACTAGAGAAACAGTTCTTGATACTCCTACAGGAGCAATCGCTACATATCGAGTTCCCTCCCCATTTCTACTGTGCACACACTACTTAAACAAATTACAACTGATACATACCCCTGCTAGAGTGGATAATGATTCCTTCCAAAGGCCTAGATATGCAGCACGTAATCCAACATGCCTAGTAAAGGCTAGGAAAATTTTGGATCAGCACACATTGACCTTCTACCACTCAGACATTGCATTCAAGTGGCCCAGTTAAAAGTAATTCTTCTACAGGTGCAGAAGTCCTCCTACTTTCTACTTTTCTAGGAGCTGTGACTTCAGCTAAAACAGTTTTTGGATCAGTAGGAAAAGATGACATTGCAAGTGGCTCAAAAAGAAACAATATTGATCTTTTTATAATCACGCCAGATCTAAGAGATCTGAGTTTTCAGAAGCATTACGCATTTTAATAAAATGTGGTACTGTGGGAGGGAAGAAAAACAAAAGCCCATGTACCCTGAACCAGAGGGTGGTTAACCAAGATGGAGATTATATACAGACTATGAGGAAAGTTTGTCAGTGCAGAACAGTTATAGATGATTTATTGCATCTAACCAGCATTTGAAAGTCATTAGCAAGACACAGTAACCATACAGTAATTTCTTCTTTTAGCAAATATATAGCTCTAGTAGTGCTCTGCAGGCTATCAGAGATATTTTTTCTCTTCTCTTGCAAATGATCTCTGAAAATTTAGCCCTTCATCTGAAATATATAACTCCAGTGCCACAGTGAAATACCAAGTGCCACTAATACAGGGTTTACCAATATCACAGCTATTAGCTGTGTGAAATGTAGCACTGTCTGACAAATCTCAGACAGTTCTTCAGGATCTGAAGAGAAATGGTAATACAAAGGAAGGAAACTCATTTGAGTTATATGGGGGGCATCCAATAGTAATTCCTAAATTTAATCAAAACAGCTATAATTTATAGGGTTCCTATAAAGGAAATATTTGTTTCACAAAGATTAAGAGTACTCCCCTATCACCATGTGAAGAAAAATAAAGCTAATGAGAAGCATTTTTCTTTCTCTCTCAAGAAAATTGTTTGGGATTTTTTTGACTGACCAAAAAGGCAGTATTACTTAAGTAAAAAAAAAAAAAACAAACACCCATTTATTTCATTTTTTAAATCATTGTAATAGATTTAAAAAAAAATTTAATCACATATTAGTATCTTCAGATTTCAGTTCAACTTAATAACTGAAATACAATCAGATGACATTTAAATGTGTTGCAAGATAATGATTAGTCGTAAATAATTTAAAAATATTGTCAAGTCATATTAAAGAAGTACAGTCTTATAAAGCAGTCAATATCTGCTTTAACTAAACATTTTTGTTGTAACAACTCATAAAAACCATTTATTTAGAGGAACATATCTATAAAGGTCTCACGTTCGTAGTAAGGTTTCTCCTGGTTTACAGTCCAAGCATACTGCATTTCCCACATATGGACCCTCTCCCATTAATGTGATGAAGGTAGATCTCCTGCCATCAATCTACTTGACCACTTCAAATTTGACACAATGCACAATCTAAAATTGTACAGCAACATATCACGTAACGAATCAGAATTATCAAAACATACCAGTTTTTTCTGATGTTCTGAGAAACACCATGTCAGATGGGATTCGTTGATTCTGAGGAGAGGGGAAAAAAAAAGAAGGTATATTTTTTGTAAGTAGGGAAAAAAGTGAATTCCAATCAAATGTCCAGTAAGATCCATCACCAAAAGGTCACACTTGGATTGAAACTCAATTAAAATAGGATTTCTCACAGTACTTTACATTCAGCATTTGCAATTCAGAAATCAATATTTTCGAAAAATTATACAATAAGCAAACAACAGCTAATCCTTTCTGATGCTCTTTATAAGTGAAATCATAAATACCTGAAGAACTACAACAGATTTACATTTTCTTGACTGAAAACAGTAGTTCAAGAATATAAATATCTAATTGAAATATTTTTAAAAATAATTTCACTGAGCAAAACTGACAGTTAACATATATAATAGAAAAAACAGTGAAATTTAAAACATCTGTCTTGGCACTCAAGTTGCAAACATCAGGTATACCAAGTATTCTCTCTCCCAACACATAAACATACACAGAGGAAACCATAAGTCAGGTGAAATAGAAAGTGCTGTTCCCTATCTATAAACCTCTGCTTTACAAAGACAGAAATAGAATTTCCTCCTCAGTGTCTAAGGCCTAAAGCCATATGCACAGTCAGATGTATCCACACACCTGCTCTGCCATTTCCCTTTCAAGCACAGAACTATCTGTATCAAAACATATTTTCAGGGTTTTTTCTGTTGACCACAGAAAGGTCAATCTAAGCTTTTGTGGATTAAACAAAAGGAATTATACTGCACTCCCACCCGTGCTATCTGCTACATGACTACCCAAATCCTTAGCTCTCCCACCACTCCTTCACAAGGCATCTGGAGAAGAGAAGACCAAGAGGGGAACTCATCAATGCTTATAAATATCTACAGGGTGGGTGTCAAGAGGATGGGGTCAGGCTCTTCTCAGTGGTGCCCGGCGACAGGTCTAGGGGCAGTGGGCACAAGCTAGAACACAGGAAGTTCTGTCTGAACACGAGGAAAAGATTCATTACTCCAAGGGTGTCAGAGCCCTGGAAGAGGCTGCCCAGAGAGGTGGTGGAGTCTCCTTCTCTGGAGACATTCCAAACCCGCCTGGACACGTTCCTGTCCAGCCTGCTCTGGGTGGACCTGCTTTGGCAGGGAGTTGGACTAGATGATCTCCAGAGGTCTCTTCCAGCCCCTACCATTCTGTGATCTACCAGTATCAGTTATGCATTGACAACATAGGGTTTACGAATGAAAAACTGGGGGAAGTAAAAATAACTAACATGTCAAAACCTGAAAGAGATACAGGCCTGGAAAGGAAAAAAGCAACAGACTAAACTTACAGGGACCGAAGTGAAGAATGGACAGAACAATGAGAAAAGATACTCTACTGAATTGCAGTTGCTTCCATCACAACTTATATCCAGTAAACCACACACTGTACTGTTTGATGCTGAAGCTAAATGCAAAGATTCATTTCCATTTTATTTACAGATTCCCTTTAACCAATTAAGAAATCTCAGTAGATCATTAGCAATGGCTTTACTTGTTTCATGCTAAAAAAATATTTCTTAATATTCATTCCAGATAATTTGTTAAGAGGATATAACACACAAATATTTTTCACATAGAAAGTACCTCTATTTGAGAGTAAATTCCAGGTTTTTCTGTTATATGTGGCTGATATTGCCTTGAAAGTCACCACATACCTATGGCTCATCTTTTATTTTTTAAGAGCTCAGCTGTCTCTTTGAGTGGAAAAGAAAATAAACATAGCTGACAAAGCCCACCACAAGGCATATATGAACCTCATAGATTTCAACCTTAAAAACCTGACTGAATTTACTCAATAGAAGACGTTAAAAAGCACATTCTGTATATAGGCATTTCAAAGCTACATCATTATTCTCTATTTCACACTTCATCTCAACATTTAAGGACACAACACTGTTATGAACAAAAAGAAACCCAGCAAACTGGTTTGATTTGAAATCAGATACGTAGTTTCTCATTTTTAAGCCTCCACCTTTTAGTTTTTGGAAGGCAGCACTTCCCCTTCATCGCTGCATGTCAAAAAATAAATAATCCTGGAAGTCTGTACACTCATAGCAGCTTCCAATATAACAGGTCAAAATACATCTGTCACGATAATTAAACTGTGCTTTGTATGACACTTAGTGTGTGGGACCTTCAAAATACTATGCCTGACTATCCATTAAAATCAGTTCAGAGTGAAAAAATTACACTGACTCATTCATAACGGAGAATAAATATGTATTTACACCAGACACCACCACTGAAGGTGATGCTTTTTCCCATATATAATGCTGTACTCTAACACTTGCCTCAGTTCTTGAGAAGCCACTCTCAGCAATATTATTTCTTACCACAAAACATCCTGGATACTGTAGGCAAAGTTTTCCCTCACTCCAATGAAACCTTCCCAAAATCAGCCACAACAGTGCCGTGGGAATAGTGTGATCTGAATAGATGTGTCAGAGTCAAGTGCCAGTTTCTATGTTATGTGGGCTCAGCTTTCAAAATAAGATGATGTAAACTCTCTAAATCTCTGTCACTGTATCTCTTGTCACTCCCTGTAACATACTCTCAAGGACACCAATTCAGAAGTGGGACTGGAAGCAACTGTAACTGTACTCCCTGTTGAAGGGAAGTTCAATGTAGAGGGGCCACGAAGGGCTACAGTACCATCTCAAGCAAACAAGATGCTTGGAACACAAGCAAGTTTGGAAACACTAGAAAATAAGTGTATGTCCTGGTTTACCTAAAAATCCTACGCAGTTAGCAAAAAAACCTCCTCATAATTTAAAATTATGCACTTTCATGCATGCATACTTTCATACTTCCTGATTTGCAGCAATTCCCATTTATTTGTAAAAGTACAAGGAGTTAAAAATTCATGTGCTTGTCTGTACGTCAACTGTATTCATCTTGAAGGGGCTGCTCACCTGCAACTGCAGCTAGTACAGTATTTCTTGGAATCTTGCCTTATAACAGAAAATAATTAAACATAGTGAAATTTATTATCCATCATGAGCCTAAATTCAATCAGGAATATCTCATACTCAGATTTGGAAAAAACTGCAGCAAAACCATTAACCTTTATATATTTTACCATGTACCTATTAGAGAAAAGAAAAAAAAAAAAAGAGGAAAGGCAAAATGCAACTTCAAAATTAAATAAATCTTTCCTTAAATGACAATAACAATTAAACAGATATCCAGTCTTCATATAGATTAGCTATACATTTTTGCAGCTTCCCTGCCAGCTCTGACATAAATCCATTACGCAAGTTTCAGGCTACTGGCTTCATGCCTATAAACTTCCAGTTACTTGTAAATAAGCTAAAACACTTGACCAACATCCAAAAATTTTCCAAAAATAACAGTCAAAAAATATAATACTGAATTAAATAAAAGTTCTAATGATCCAAACGAGAATTGGTTTTTACAAATCATTACCAACTTCCAGAGAGAACACGTTTCACATTCAATACATGAAACATACACCTGGTACCTGCTATTTGAGATTCGAGTCCTTATGCCTGAGAAAATTGGGCAGAATCATGGAATATCTCAAGTTGGAAGGGTCCCCTAAGGATCATCAAGTCCAACTCCCTGTTCCTCACAGGACTACCCAAAACCAAACCATTAGACTAAGAGCGTTGTCCAGACACTCCTTGAACCCTGACAGGCTTGGTGCTGTGGCCACTTCCCTGGGGAGTCTGTTCCAAGGAGTGACCACCCTCTCAGTGAAGAACCTTTTCCTAATGTCCAACCTGGACTTGCCCTGATGCAGGTTCATTCTGTTTCCTCCCCGCTGCTGCTCCCCTTGCCAAAGTTGCAAGACTGTGATCAAATTAGTCATGTGATCATTTTCACATTGCAATGGGAAAAAACGCATCTTGATTTTATGTCTTTTTAATATGTTCTCTCTGCTTGGTTTTCTTTCCTGTAAAATAAAGTAAGCTTTTCTACACTAACCTATCTGAACATAGCCTTCCATGTAGGGAAGGCTAGAGACCGTCTCGTCTTTACTTTCTTCCTCAGGGGGAAAAAAAAACCCTCCACAAAACCAAAACCATAACAGTATTTAAAACTGACATCTTATTTTTCATCAGGTTTTCCGTATTTTGGAAGTGGGCAGAAAGGTACTGCAGGAGAACTAGACACTAAAAAAGATTGTTGCTATTACTGCTGACACTGGAGAGCAAAGATCCCCCTGCAAAGACACTAGGAAAGAGTGACTACCCAGAAACAGATGGCAAGGATGCTTCAAAAATCTTTAAGATCTCATTATGGAGAAAATTAAGTTCTGTTGTACATTGTCACAGACAAACAGCAGCAATATGTCAATCATGTTAGCCCTCTCATGTCATATTTATCAAAGTGGAACAAGTTAAAATGACACCACATACAACTTCAAGCACTCAGAAACCCATGAAGAAACTATGTAATCTCAATTACCATGGAGATGAAGCTAGAAATGTTTATTGATATATACTGAAATTTGAATATAGAAGTCATGAAAATGACTTGAATACATTGTTTTGCTTAAGCCTGAGCAGAATTAGAGCTCTAGGAAAGAAGGGCTTCCGCTTTTCTCAGAGTTTGTCTGTGCTGCAGACAGATTTATTCCTAGAGATCTAACTATGGCAAGACAATGGTCAACACAAGGTGAGTGCTTCCCCAGCTTCTGGGATCCCATGGCTAACTCCACGCCATCCAGGAACACTAGCCACATCGGAAAACAGGAAACACCACAAGCACACCTATGCTTCCCTGCAACACAGGCTACAATAAAAATACCATTTCTAATAGCTTTCAAATTACTTTTTTCCATTTTTCTCAGGTAACCATCATGTAATTGTTATTATGCAGCTCCCTAGTCAGTCTTCCAATTCCCCTACAAGTGCCCACAGCTACAAACCCTCACAATTTTCCATTTACTGCCCTTTCTTCTCCATTCATGTAATGAACCGTGCACTTTTCTCATCGGCTAAAATATTCCTGCTTGCTTCTCAGTTATAAACCAAGAGGCACTTCCCAATTTTTCCCGTGCTATCCACATGCTAGCATTAACTGCAGTCCTTACAAATATTGGATTAATTTCACTTTACACCTGAGATTAAGAAAAAACAATTGTGTCCCTTTACAGCTCCAAGAAAAGCTCTCAAAGTTTTAAGAGAGAGCATTACTGTTCTGCATGCTTTAAAACACTATTATGTATAATTATTAAATGTTATTAATTGAATGTGTTATTATTCATTATAGCTAAATGTGTTAGTAGGTTTTATGCCTTCTTCACGTCTCCAAAATGTACTCCAAACTGTCGAAAAGATAAGAGTGTCTAAATAACAATATCTGAATTCATCAACTCCTCCCTTCAATTATCTCATTTAGGAACACTATGCCCACCTGTGTTCCCACTGCAAACTAAAAATGTACCTTAACACAACACAAGGAGAACATCTGGGAAGTAGCATGTTTGTTTGCGGTAGGTGACTGTTTTTCAACTAACATATACAAGCCTCCTTTAGCTTTTAAAAAACAGGCAATATTCTCTTCAGGCCTCTTCCTGCCCCAGTATTAGCGCATTACAAAATTTTCAGTTGAAACAACAGATATATTACTTGGAACTAAACCGTTTTAAGCACGTTGCAGTTACTTAGAGCTGCTTTAAAATGAATCAGACCTATTTAAAAAAAAAAAAAAGACAATAATCAGATGATATTCAAGGTTTAAACATAGAAAAGTCTTTCACTTAAGTTGTTAGCATTTGTGATGCAGTCACTAGTTAACATATGGATCTTCAGCTCAAATGAGTCATTAATTTCACTGCAGAAATGCTGTTGATGCATCTTCCAGTCAAATACAATGTTAACTTGTTCCTTTGCCATTAGAGTGAGCAATTGAACATTTCACTCCCGACTGGTTCTTTGGCCTAAGAGTCATACTCTGAAATTGAAAACTGCTTGCTCCAACACAATATGCTTCTCAATAGAACCAGAAAACATTTAATTTCATTAGTGTGAAGACACCTCCAGCTAGGCCAAAAAAAAAAAAAAAAAGCTGTGCTTGAGCAAGAGGGAGCTTGAAGCTGAATTAAAACATTCAAACAATTATATGCATCTTGCTGAAATACCTGAGTAAAATCTTCATCAAAAAGAACTCTACTCATTATTTCCCTAAATCCTTAAACATTGTTTTTTTTCATTAGAAACTTCAAGTACTCACAATATATGATCCGTAAGCTACTGCAAATAATGCTGAAATAGATGCTAATGACCTACCTCATTCAGGACAGATTGATCCCCAAAGTAATACCCATTTTCCAAATTCTAGCATATTTTAGCAGACTCTTGGATCTCAGTAAATTTCAGGTAAGTCAGATTACCAATTAGCCACTAGAGTCTTCCCTACACTCCATAATAATTAATTCCAGCTTTATAGATTAAGAAGGCCCTAAGAAGTTTCCTACTAAAAATCAAAGCAAATATCTCAGTCTCCTACAAGATGTAGCATAGGCACAAACGAGCAGCTGCAAGCTGGCTCCACTTGCACAGTAACATAGCAAGGTTTAAGTCAAAACAGATGTAAAAGCTAGACATTAGTGCTAATCTTGTCTACACTAGTATATGCTGCTCAGACAGGCAGGATATCAGGTACAGGTAGCAGACGAAAGAAAGAAAGGGGGGAAAAAAAAGGCAAGAAATAGCAAAAGTACATGCAAATAGATGTGTTCTAAGCTGAGGGCAGCAAATCAAATGAGGCTTGGCTGTATTGGTCTTTCTTTGGACTATAGAAGAAACAGAATCCTGTTTTCCAAAACAAACAGAAGAGGGATTTCTTATACATATCTGAAAAAAGAAAATCATCTCTATCTGCTAACAATTTCTGAATGTTCCAAATTCTCCAAGAAAAAGGAGAGGTGTTAACAAATAAGAAAGCACAAAATGTGTCAGGAGGGCGTATTTGCCAAAGGATTTTCTTTTATCAGAAGTCATTTACTCCACTAAATAGGAGTAAAACTACCAAGAGGTTTATAAAAGACTAGTCACTGACTAGGTTCCACTAAGGATTAGTCTGCCAAGCTGCAACTTGCCATACAACACTTGAAATAAAGCTGTAGATAAAGACTTCAACTTGAGGTGCCTCCTTCCAGCATCTCCATGGATTAGCTCTCTAATACAAAGCCTGATGGGAGTCACCTGCTGGCACCCAGAAAGTGAGTCACCTCTTCAGAACAAACTCAGGTAAAAATAGTTTCCTCTGACATGAAAATTAAGTTGACTTTAAAGGTCATAAGAATTTCCTAGTACCCCAGAAAGCCAACTGAAATAAGTAACACTGTCTTTATTATAATGCTAACATAGAGGGGGGGGAAAAAAAGTTCACAGCTCTCACTCATCATTCGCAATCCAACTGGAAAGTAGCTTTTTCTCCTTTTTAAAAAACAGATAAAATTTTTTCTTATTTAATTATGCATAAGGTGATATTATATACATATTATAATTACATAAATATATTTTTATACCAATAAAACTTATCCTTAAAGGTGATTCGAGCATCAGAAGGAATGCATTAGTAATCAGACAGCTTAGAACATTCACCACAGCACAAGCCAGAGAATTTAATTCAGTAACTGTATTCCCATCATGAGATACATTTAAGCATATACCAATTCATAAAATATAAATGCTTACATTCAGTTAGGCTTGTAATTAATCCAAAAGTATACTTCCTTCAAGATTCTCAAAGAAGACTTGAACTAAAATACTAGCCAGTCAGTACTTCACAGATAAGTACCTTGATATACTTTTCTTCAGAAGATAATTAGCATGTCAATAATCTTTAGTCTCTAAAATATATTTAAAAAGTATCAACCTTTTCCACTATGATGAGGTCTCCAACTTGTATGTCTGAACTCTTAACTTGCACTTTACCTTAAAAAAAAAAAAAAAAAGAGAAGAAATGTAATCAACTTAGGCAGTCGTTAATAAAGAGTCACAAGAATATAAATTCCAGAATGCAAGTTACACTTAAAGACGTTATTGTTTGGTGAAAATGTTACAATTTACTCAAAACAGATCTCCCATAAACACATTAATAAATAGATTTTATCTGTTTAAATAAATAATTCCCTGGTTAAAAATCTCTAGTTTTGCAACCATCTACCTACTGTAGAAGTATTACAGGAAAAAATACGTATGGAATGATTCGCAAGTCCAATCTATAGTATTGGTAGAAGAGTTGTGATATTGGAAAAAGGAATTTTTCACATCTACTAAACAGTACTTCTACTTCTGACAAGAGCTGTGAGGCTGACAGTCACGGAGCATTCTTACACACGAGTTTTTAGTCACAGCGCAGTTACTAACAGGTAGCTTTGCTTGGCCACTATCATAATTGATGTAATTGGCACCGTCTGACACTTGCTGGCAGTTAGAGGGGAAAACAGGTAAGTCTCTCTGAAATTGGAATAAATGCCCAAAGAGTTCATTTTAGAAAAGTGAAATATCAAAAGCTGAAAGAGGCTTCTTCATTCTCTAGAGCTGCCCATTCAGTAACTGCTGTGAACAACTCATTCAAAAATACATATAGCACATGTACCAATTTAATTTCTCTATGTTCTGTAAGGTATTAATATTTGCAAGACTGTTGAGTCTTAACATTTTTATTTAACAGACTGAAAAACTGAGACAGAGAGGTTAAGCTACTGCCCCAAATGAATCATTGTTAACCTCACTAGAATTAAGGAGTTCTAGTTCCAGGTCCTTGCTACAATTCCAGTAAGAGTTGATTCCCTGAGCTAAAAACAACCGAAAAACCAAAAAAACCTTGTACACACACAAGTCATGACGTCTGGATATCCTCTTCCAAGATATAACAGGTGACAAACTCAGGATATAAACACATATATATAGCTTGGTGAGCTGAAATGCACACCCATAGGAAGTATCTTTTCCCATCAGAAACATTATCGTGATTCCAAGCAGCAGGTATCTGATCAGCAGGTATCAGACGACAAGTATGTCAGATAAGGTGCTAGGGTTCTACATAAAAGACTGAGCAAATTAGAACAGAAGACCTACAAAAGCACAGGATGAGGAGTAATCTATTTGGAGTTTAATCAAAGTATTATGAATAGTAGATTCGTCAATGCACTCTCAAAGTTATAAATTTATAAGTTGTTATAAACCAAAACTAAGCTAGGTTCCAAATCCATGAGACGTCCTCATCATAACTCTTAATGAAGATAAATCAGGCAGTTAACCTCAAAAAATTCCTTATACTTCTATATGCATTTAGTCAAAGGTACTAAGACTCACGTTGTGAGTAATTAAGTACTTGCTCTTTAAAACTGCATTTCATGCAAAAGTAACAGCTCTTTTGTGCTTAATTCAGTCAATAATGTATTTCTATAGCTAATTTTAATATAGTGTCCAAGACATGGGCACGTCAAAAATGTGCAATATCAGAGAACAATCTGAGCTTTTTTTTGGCCCGTCTGCAAAGTTATTTCTAAAAGACAGACTTTGTCATTGGTAATGTTCTCTTGCACCAGTTCATGTTTTCAGTTGCCAAAAACACCTTCTTCCCAATACAGAACAAATTATATCTTCAGTCTGACTCCTAACTCTGCTGTAACACGTTTGTGAGCATAAAGGGAATCTAAAGCAGCTAATACTAAAACTCAACTACTAAAAGAACACTCCAATACCAAATCAACATATTTAGTCTGCTTCACTGCATAAGCCTGTGAATTCTCTTTATAAATCCTCAAGTTTTGACTAGTAGTGAATAGTACATACTGGAAAAACATTCATTTGTAACATAATGTAGGGCAGACAAGGAGCAATGACTCACGGTGCCAAGTATACCAACAGGAACCACACTGCACCTTTGCTGGTGCTCAGACTAGTGATCCAGGGAACTTCACAACATGAACTGAAAAGTTTCCTTATAGCTGAGTATAACAGTATTCCATTAAAACCTTAATGGCAAAACGCAGCAGTAATTCAAGAAGTGGCTTAAAATTTTGAGAAGTCGACAAATAACACTTTCCTTGAGCCTAGCAAGAATGAGAATCATTAGACACAATTTCAGAGAACATTAAAATAATGCAATACTACATCTTAGTGAAGATGCGTTTAGAGAAAAAAAAAAGACACTGAATGTTATTCACTGCATAAATTATTTTTGCAAACTATTTTTTCTCTAAAAACATCTCCGTAGCAAAACACTCTTCACCATCTGTGTAATTACCAATAAAAAGTCCAAAGCTGTCAGAAGTGGCTGCGCATCCAGACTTTATAGTCCACCAAGGCGCAAGGCTTTCGCCTAAAGCAACATATAGAATTATGCAGAACTGGAACACTGAAATGTGTCTGTAGTAATTCATTATACTCCCAAGATAAAGCCTTTTGAAATGAATTGCAATGATTTGAAAAACTAATAAATATCTCATACGCGCTAACAAGTATTTCACATAAAACTTTAAGAAATGAAGTAAACAAAACGTAGGCATATACTATATCAGAAATGACTTTGTTTCTTTTTATTTAGAAGTGTCTCTGCTACCTGAGTGCAACCCACTACTGGAAGAACAGTAACTTCTAAGAGTAGCATTTTCAAATCCTTTTTAATTTGCTATTACATGTTATCCATGCTACCTTGAGTACTGTCTGAAGTACTGCTTCTAGAGTTAGTAAGACAGCTTGTCTCTAACCCATAAATATAAAATTCTTGAGTGAAAGGATTCAAGTATAGACCATATGAAAGTTTTACCTGGCATCTATTAGTCTGAGTTGTCAGTATGAGTAGAGTATACATAATAAAAGAAGAGCTGGGGATGAGGGGGCGAGCAGTGGGGAAAAGCTTAAAATCTACAGCAAGTCCAAGGTGAGGATGCTGATCTTTCAGTGCAAGGCCTGTTCTTAGGTCCTTCTTTCAAACTCCATCTTACATAGTGAACTGAGGTTAATCTTTAAATCATGGATGTAAAACTCCAGAGAGGAGCTTCCTAGCTCCTTTCCTCCGTGTACTTTCTCATCTTGAGTGTAGTGGAAAGCCTTCATTCTTTCTCATCCCATCCCCTGAAGGCTGTAAAAATGTGGAAGAAAACACACCCCTTGACATTTTCTCTGTTGCAGCCTCCTTTTGAAATTCTTTCTTACATTAAAATTTCAAGTTCTGTTTCCACTGTTTGCCTACTGCTTCCCTAATCAGCTAGACTAAATTGATACAATTCTTAAAACAAAAAAACCCTTATCTGTTCCAAATGGCCTAAATAGTAGGAATGAAGTTGTCAGTAGGTTTGAAATATTGTAAGCGATAAAGACCTAATGTTGTGCCTCTAGATTCAGAAATAATGTTGTTTTTTTTTAATGCAGCTGCTTTTTAAAAAAGCAGGATGACTTGTTCTTGAAGACCTGAAATTCTAATAGGAGTTTCAATACAGATTTCAAATAACTGTGAAAGAATAATATTACAATAATTAAGGCATTCTGACAAACATCTTATTTTGAAGTTGCAGATAACATAGGTATAAATGATAGAAAACTGACTGCCTCTTGACAGAGACCATTTTGCAACTTGAAAAAAAAAAGGTCAACTAAGATATAAACTCAGCGAGGTGGCATTTTAGGAACAGAACAGCTCCCAGTGCATAAACAGAAGTTCAAAAGTGGAAAAAAAAATTCAAATCACTGTAGCTCTCTAAAACAGACTTCTCAATTCTCCAATTTTAAAGGAAATATCCTAGCTTTCACACTTTGCTCTCCTCTTACATATAACAGTTATCGATATTTTCTCAATTTCACACAGTTTTGGCATATATTTTCAACTTCACTACATTCTTAAACGCCCTTTAAGGATACAGCAAAGACATAAGTCTGGATGGAATTTGGAGCCTGGATGGAATTACTTCATTAATCTCCTTTCTCCTGACACTTTTTTTTTTCCCTTTCACTTTGCAGGTTGCAAAGTGAGAGTTCTGCAAAACTTCTGAAAATCATATTAAACATCCTAAGACGAAGTGACAGATAGATGTCACTTCTACAACTCACAGTTGTGACTATTATAGTTAGTTATTTTCTTCTTCAACTTTTTTCTTCAAAACTTCAGTAATACTGCACAGGTATACCTAACTAGGAAAGGTTAGGGGCAGGACTGCCAACTTGAAGAATGGGATGGGGAAAAAAAAGTTAAAAATGCTTTACTGTTTTATTATCCAATTGGGTTTTGGCAGCTTAATGATAGAGATAATACCCTGTTTATGAACTTGAGGTTATTCTTCTGCAGAATAGCAGCGTTTTTTCATGACACTTAACTAGTCATACCCAAGTGGACGAGACAAGAAGCTGCACCAGAAGTATAATGGTCCCTTAGGAAAGAAAAAGAGAAGTCCTCTCAAACCTGCAGGCACAGGTCTATATTTTTTTCCCACTGTGGTTTCTGCTTTACAAAGGAATATGCGGGTGAGCTGCTCTGAATCAGAAAAAGGCAATTAAATTGAAAGGATCTTCAATAGCAAGATAATTTCAATTCCAAAGGCAGATACTCTTCCTCCATCCAATATTAATTTGCATACTGACAGAAAACTGTCTACTAAGGATTTGCAGACTTAGATATGAAAAAAGGAAAGCAGATTCTGCAACAAACATCTCAATAAAAAGACTAAGTCAGCTGAACGCATCATACACCGACAACTTAAGAGATTCAATATCATAATCTAGGAAAGTATACACGAGAAAAGATTCGCATGAAAAACATGGAGATGGACACACTTAACTGACTTGTTCACAAAAGAATTAAATACATTTACTGATTTGCATGTTTCATCATTTGCCACAGAGTTGAAAAAGCAGAAGCATTCAAACTTCACGTGTAGCAGCTTCACCTTCTTGACAAGTGCAAAGTTACATATCGCAAATTTGCCGAGAGATGACTGAGCTTTGCCATGTTACATGACAAACAGAAAACTGCCTAGCACTGGGTATCTCTTGGATCAGAATTCCATTGTCACCCAAGTACAATTAAGTATCACTTAAAACCAGTGTCCCATTCTCCCATGATTTCCTGCTCAGAGCAGCTCATTATTATATAAATAAAAAAAGCTAAGGCTTGCTGATTAGAACAAATACTTACTCAAGGTCTTGAATTACTAAAGATAAATTCTAAGTCTTCAAGAGTCATTAATGTGAATCCATCATCTTCTAAAAGCTGGTACTTCTTACACTAGCAACATGCATGTCATAAGACAACATTCACGTGTTTTACCTGTTTAGGGGTTCCTGAGACTAATAATGACTCCACAGAAAGTCAACGCTGCTAGGTAGTCAAAGAATTCCTGATTTTAATCTATTTTTAATCTATTGCAATGCTGTATAAAAAGATTTTAACTTCCAAATCAGACTACCCACACTATTTTTATACAAGTAATTAATCATAATTCAAATCCCAGTAGCTTCTCTTGCTACAAACACATTTGTTTCCCTATAGTAAACAAACAATTTTGCAAAACTAGAAGTCATTAAATTCTGATGTTTATCTTCCAGAAATGGTACAATTAAACCAAGGGCAACACTGAACCTTGCTAACCTTGCTAAGTTTTCCTACTGTCCAATTTGAGCAAAGGCAACCTGCTTAACCTCTCTCTGTCAGTTTCTCCATCTTTGAGATGGAAAAACTATGTTTTTCAAAGAAAAGGCTGTAAAACCTACACAAGTCAGAATCACTAGGAAAAAAAAAAAAACACACAAGATGCTAGAGCAGTATAAAGTGCAGTTCCACTCTGAAAAGTGACTCTTGAAGAGTGGCATCGATTTTCAGGCTTTTAATTAAATCAGTATCAAGTTTGTTCATTCACAAGTAACAAAGCCTTCTTTCTCCAAACCATTAGCCTGTAGGTTGGTATAGTGAGCCTCACTGAATTTTTCTACTTGAAGAGTAGTGCCAATATTAAAAAATTATGTAGATCATGTTGCAAGTCATTTATAAAAATCATTTGCAGAAGTGTAGTACTTGCCTTTATTAATTTGCACAGATAAATACCTAAATCCTTCTCAAAACCTGTAAAAATCTTGGTCTAATTTTATCATAGCAGGAAGTCCCATTGTTTTGCCTCAGAATGGTACCTTTCAGTTTCAGAATGTCATCTTATGAAAGAATCCAATATTATGAAAAAGGTGCAATTTATCATCTATTCATTATTTTATATATGTGTTTGTGGTAATTTTTAGTACAGCTTAATTTTGAGTGGGGACTGCAGTAATGTTTTCATTCTTAAAACTGGCCACAACTCAGAATATTGTTAGCTCATGGATCACACCACTGGCAACATGGGATTCAGAGTTGACTGTAAGCAAAGATCTTGATTCTTTACTTCTGTAAAGTATCATAGTCCGCAAAAACAACCAAAAAAACCCAAAGTACAGAACAAAACCCAAGTATGAAGTCATAATGGCACTGACACCAAATCCTCAAAGTCAGAATAGTTAAAAAAGGACATTTTTAAAACTGCTTTCTGACAAGTTACTGGTCTCTACTTGTTAGTTCCTTATACAACTGCTGGGCTTTGCCTTTATACTACTGTATGATATTACTAAATCTCTATTACATATCTAGAGAACAGCTGTGTCAAGGTGACCAAATCAAAGTTTAATTTGACAACTCCCTTATTTCTTGGAGAAGCTACAAAATGAGAAGTTTCTCAAATACACATAACCTCACGAAATATTTCATGAGCTGGGAAAGAAGAAATCAGGATTACAAAACTTCTACTTAAATGCTGCTTAAATGCCTAGCAATTTACCAGAAACTCCAATATTAACTCTAGACAAGTGAAAAAAGAAGCACAAAACTTAGCTTTTAAAACAACAAATGTCAATCTTGACATTTATACCACACTGGTAACTATAAAACTATAAATGTGCTTCCAGAAGTAAGAATTTCAGATTACTAACACTATAGCTGAACAGGGTAGGATTGTACTATCTATTTCAAGGGTGTTCAGTGCCCTAACAAACAGATCTACAAAAAAAAAAAAAATGAATAAACTAGCAGGTTAAGTTACAATTTTGAAAGAAAAGCTGTTAAGAGACCATTTCTTTACAGTTTGTACTAAAAACTGTAAAGATCTGGAGGCCAGCAGTGAAACCACTTGTATTAAACAATTGATAGCTACCCCATTTGCAAATTTCCACAGTGTTATGTCTAAACATTGAATCTACTTCAGACTGACAAGGAAGGGAAGAATGACAGGCAAATATTCCCTACATTTGTTCCCTTCTGTATGCAAACTCCAGGAAAAAAAAAAAGCAAGTCTCCATACAGTGAGGAACCAGTACAAATTCCTCTCAGCTGCCAGGTTATGTCTGCCTATTTACTTTCTTTCCAATTACTTTAAAAAAATGGGGTGAGATTTCGGATAGAAAATATTTGTGCTACATTACAAGCTTTTCATCCATTTTTTTTCTGGAGAGAATATTACCCAGAGCTACTCCAAGAGTTTAGTTTCTAATTAAGGCTCCCAGATCTGGTGAGGTTACTCACCAGACTTTAAGAAGATATTCACCAAAGTATACTAAAAAGTGCAGTGAAATGTGGGAATCAGTGAACATTATTTACACTTGGCACAACGTAGGTCACATACTCTTAGCTGCTTGAGACGCAACCTCACGTTCCTTAACAACTTCCCACTTTCTAGAACTTTGCCAAGGAAAATCCCTAACAGAGACTTCCCAGGATATTGCAGCAAAATAACTTTCAAGGGTAATAGCAAGGTCATGTTGGTTTGCAAGGTTATTCATTACAGTTTGACTTGATAATAGGTTATTCATTATTTTTTGGCACCTTTCTATATGGTACTCTGTTCTGAATCTAAACAGTAAAATGCGCTAAGAAACATAAAAGTGGAATGCAAAGGTTTTTCTCTTATGACCATGTTTAAAACCTACAATATCCTACAAAATTCAATTGTCACTTTTCAGCTGAAGTGCTTCATTTCCTTAAAAGTCTCTGTGAAAAACTATTAAGGGTTTCAAGTCCAAAAGAAGTCGCAAGTGGGACTTCTCCTTTTATTAATTTCTGGAGAGAAAACTGGCTGTTCCTACTGCATCATCATATAGATTTCAAATTATATGCAGAAATTGAAATCAATATACTGAAGCTGACTCACAATACATTTCCTTTTCTTAAGCAGAAATACATCCACCAAGTTTGAAAGGCTCTAGTAAATTTTAATTAGATCGTATTTCTTAGTTACTGATCCCTTATTTCCTATACACACTTGATACACAGCTGACTGTTGCCGAGTTACTGTTCAGTATCAATTTCAGGGGAGAACTGCACTTTGAAGTAATAGTACTAAACAGCAGAATGCTTAAAAATATATATACAGTTATATACATACACCTTTCCTTTACAAACAACAAAAGATTTACAACGCTTCTTCAACAGATTAAGGTTGTCATACTTATCTGAAGGAAATCAAGCACTTTTAGTTGAACATCAGTTTCATTCTGAATTGTACAGCTCGATACTATTATTTCTTTGAACTGAAAGTCTGTAAATGTATATGTAAGAAAGAGATGAATTGTTTTAAGGATTTATACAAATGGTTTTGCTAACCTCGTACTGTCAGCTTGCTATATAACTGTGAGTTCATTTCCTTGTCTCTCTTGTAACGTCGAAATTCATCAACGGCTTCCCGTACCACCGTGACCGTCAAAACAAATCCCTGTGAAAGATACAATTACGTAATTCAGAATTGTAAAAGTGCTATAATAGAGATACACAAGTAAAAACACTATACAGAGTAGGAACATATGTTTTGAATATTTACTTTTCTCCTCATTTGGGTTTTGGTGTTTTCTTCAATCTGTTAAAATAGTATCTTGGTTTAGCCCAAGAAAAGGAAAATCATAATTGTACACTATACAAATATAATTTGAATAACTACATCTCCAAATACATGTAACTTAGATACAATTTGAAATTTTTTTTTAAATAAAGTGTTTTGGATGAACTAAAGACAGGCTTTGTAGTTCAATAAGCATATTTCCCTATCTTCCACAAATTTTAGGGCTTTACCAAAAATCATTAAGAAGTCTCCAATTCTAATTTTGAGTTCAGTGCCTTCTTCCTAACAGACAGAAATGAAATGGTAAACAGATGGCTGGTTAAATTAATTTTGCCATCTTAAATGTACTTATTTACCAATACGCCACAAATATTGTCAAAGAAAAAGGGGGATTGTTCTGGAAGATGCTTTGGCTGCTACCCTCACAGGATAGTGCCACTGCAGCTTCTGCTGGAAGCACAGAGTGCGCCAACTACGATGGTCTCTGGCCACAAAAGATGGTAAACTAAAATGAATACACAACAGTTCAGGGATAAGCATATAAGAGTTTCGTCTCTGCCTTTCTACACCCCCTCAGATATGGTCTTCTGGCTTCGTAAACTCAAGAGCCCAGTCTTTCTCCATCAGTGAAAGGGAATTAAAATTTTCAACAGTAGAGGGATCTTATCATTACTATAAGTAAGATGGCTAAAAAATTCAAATATTCACAAGTCCTCCAACAGATAAGGTTCTAGATTATCTATCTAGCTTCAACACCCACCAATACTTCCCTTCCATAGAAGAAAATCTCTAGTATTAGACTTCTTTTCTTGCAGATGCCCAAGAATCCATCAACTTTCCCCTACCCTCCCAGCAATAAGAAAGGGGTGAAGAGTTTTCGTAAAGAAGTCTTGACTAAAATTCTCCTTTTCAATAACAAGGGCTGTTTTGCAGTTCCAGCCCAAAATTCCAAGGCTTACTCTACTGTGACCTTATAGTTAAACATCTATTTGTTCAGATTTACATTGGCTACAACAATTATACTAGAAATACATAGAATAAAAAAGTGCCTTTGCAAAATGCATTCCTTTTCACTCCTAGGGCATAACTGAATGAGCAGGAAGGTTTTCCCCTTTTCTGGCAGCAGCATTTTCATGAATTTTGGCAGTATAGATACTTTAAGCAGCATAAAAAAGGCACTCCTGAAGCACCTTCAAATATATTTGCCATTTGCACGTATCTTATTAACTAGACAGTAATCAAAGCACAGAATGCAAGGTGTTAACTGCAAGAATTTCCCCCAGTGGTCACCGTACCTTGCCACGCAGCTCAGTAAAGCTGACCATGACTATGAGGAGCAATTTAAGAAAGACATTTCCTTTTTTTCCCCTCCCTATTTACTCCAAGGAATTTAATACTCTTTCAAAGGGGAGCTGAAATTGTGAAACCAATCTCACCAAAAAAACCCCACCCTTTTCCTTTAACTGTAAGCAGTTAAATATCTTTAGCATACTGCTTACAATCAAACTTGTGTGCTTCACAGCCTTTCTATATTGGACTGGAAATGAGAAGTGCTTTTGCTACTGTGCAAATGACAACAAACCAGTAAAATAGTCTTTTTAAGAACTCCAGTGCTTGCTCTAAGTGTATTATTTGTTTGTTGTAAAAACTGTTGAAGTAATAAACAAGCAAAACACCCAAAACAAAACAAAACCACACCACCCCACATCTACACGGCATCAAAAAAAGGCTGAAGAAATTTTAGCACAATCAACTTCTATTCAGTTGGTTTTAAGTATCAGGTTGAACAATTTTCCTTTTCTTTAAAAAAACTGAGAGAAAATACAAGCCAAATCATAGCTACCCCTCTGTTATTACTGACAATTTATCAGGAGTTACATGCTCTTTAAAGAAAACCAAACATCTGTTAAGCAACAGAGACAGCCCAATGGGTCTGACTTAAGGGCTTTATATTTTCATCGTACATACTGAGCCTTACTCAACATCTAATTAGTCTCTTTTACCTGAAGTTAATTGTTAGGACAGAAGCCATCTAAGTAGAAACAAGTGAGTTTAGTAAAAAGGGGTACCACTAGCACTAACTGAGATACTGTTGTATTTTCAAGCTGCACGGGAAAACTGGGAAACATCATTCAAAATATCCTTGAATAAGACAAACACATCAATACACAACTCATTACAGGTGTTTGCAAAATACAGTATTTTCTCCCTTCTCTGGGCAGGGATGAGATGGGCTGAGATGTTAAGTGTTTTGTTGTTGGGTTTTTCTTCCTTACTACCCCACTAACATATAGAGCTGTAGCCAGCACTTCACTGTGAAGAGATCAACTTCCAGACAAGGCTGACTTCTGTCTTTTCTTACTGGGTCAGCGACAAAGACCTTTGCAAATATCCATTTCAAATCCCACTGTTGAACAAGCTTTCTGTCTTGGAAGTGTTTTTTCTTGCAGCAGAAGCCAAAAGATGTCTGGAAACGGAGGTGTGACGAACCTTCAGGACAGTCTCTCCACTTATCAATACTTAAAAGGACACATGTTGCAACAATTAAAACAATGAAATCAATCCAGAATATTTACTCTATTGACTTGTTAAGAACGACCTTTACTCAAGCAGTCAGCATGTCACTGTTCCTCCTTGAATACCACTGAGAATAAATGCTACTGAAAAATACAATTATTTTTTTTTTAATAACTTTAGAAAATAAAGCATTTATTCTTTCTTCCTTGCTTTTAAACTTGTTGTGGAGAGGCTGGGAAGAAGATGAAAAAGAAGGTAATGATCTGGTTACAAACAAGAAAAGAATTCCTAATCATGGGAATATAGCTGGCAGACTACCAAAAGGGCCTCAACTGAAGAGAATACAATTTTCAAACCTTAGGAAACCTGAGTCAGAAGCAACTGGTTTGAACAGTTTCCCAAGAAAATACTGCAGATGGCTCAATAATAAAAAGACATCTTGAAAGGACAGCACAACTGGAGGGCAATCAATTAGGGAAAGCATGTTTAATGAATAACTTATTTTTAAGATGCATTTTCCTTCTGCTTTATCCATGGCTTAAAATATTTTACCTCAATTTTTGTGAAAAAAGAACACGATCAAAACCAATACAGAGGGAATGCAAAAAGTTTATGCTTTCAATTCTGACCTAGCCTGAAAACATAGAATAGTTATAAAATTGCAAATAACTGAAAGAAATTTAATGCACTAATTATCTATGGTACCAAATAAGGTTCTCTACTAGCTGAAGGGTCTTTTTGGTTGTTTTTTTTTAAACCTCTGAAGTGACTGGCACCAGAAAGGAGCACTACATGCTCAGACTAGCAGGCTCACAAAAATGATCTCCAGCCTGGGGGGCAGGAGCACGGAAGGTGGGTGGAGGGCAGGGCTATCCAGCAACAGCTTCTGGACCACCTGCTGTAATATACTGTCATTTTAAATAAGCATCTTAATTCTGTTACATGCTTCAATCACTGTAGTTTTCCAGGTGCAAATTTATGAAACGTATGTATACATAAACTTTTCATCTGAAGTTAATAAAACTTCTAGATAATAGTATCTTTCTGTTTACCAGAGGAGCCCAGTATGTGTACAGGTAGCCTATTTTCAGTGCTGGTACAAACTGCGAGCAGGACACGACGAGGAAATAGAGATTCAAGAAAAACTTGAACTGTTCATATAAAACCTAAAATAAAGAACACAAAAGAGATAAATGCCTTAAAATTTGTACCCATAACTTATATAAAGTCCACGTTTTTGTGACAGCAAATATAAAATGATTACATTGCATACTGTTACAGTATGCCACCCATCAATCTTTACAAATATTAAGTACATATCAAGATCACTGTGCAAAGATTTATTCTGAAATTTTAACAGTAAACAGAATTCAGATTTTTGTAGAAGCATCTTGCAATAATTTTATATCCACGACAGTTACCTTTATGTTTACGAGTTAAGAGTTATTTAAAATGTTGTGGGTTTTATATCATCAAAGAAAAAAGCAAAGTAAGTTTGTGAGTATCTGAACTTTCATTGCTTGCATTTTTTTCATTTTTAACTGCTAAAACATTTCTTCCTAAAAATACAGCGTGAAAAGTAAATCTTAATTTTCCCTTAAGTACCAATACTTAAATTCTGTTTTGTCTGTCTTAAAAAAAAATTATATCCTAGCCTTCAATAATAATAATTAAAAGAAATCATTGACATTGAAAGAACAGAAGCCATTTAAAAAATATCATCCTATTCTTTGTCACTTGAACTTCTACAGAGTAGGAAATCTGAGTAGGCTATACCATGCTGCTCTGCATCATGGTGAGAATACCCTAAAACTATACCTATGAACTCCTCGTTACTTTTGTTCTCCACGTGCCCTCAGCACACCCTCTCCTCAACACAACCACTGAAGTTTCTCCTCTTGCAGGGGTGGAAGCTCTACAACTCATCTGCCTTCTTTCTGAAGTCCTTTGATTCTCAAAGGGACAAAGGCTACCATCAAGTCAGATGCACTCCTTCAAAATTACTATTTCCCACTCTTCTTAAAAATAGTGAAACTACTCAATGTTCAAGAATAAATGTTTAGGAAGATAAAACGAAGGCAACAGAAAAGATCCAGCGAGGAAGGGTAAGCAACACTGCTCTCTTTCCAAATAGCCCTCATGGAAAATTTAAGCTACAAAAAAATTCTAACAGAATGATACGGGCTTTTGAGGTAATTCAAAAGAAATGCTCAGCAATAAATTTCCCAAAAGATTATTTTGCAATAAACACTGGTACATAAGATATGTTTATTAATATATCAAAGGTTTGGTCTAAACTCCAAGATAATTGTCCAAGTTTTAAGTGAAGACACAGTAATATTATCAATTATTATTAAGTAATATTATTAATTTTTATAAATTAAAAACATCGCTTCAGCAAGTGCATGTTCTCAACATTGCTTTAGCTATAATTACAACACTAAGAATATTATTAATTTCATAGAATTTTGAACCTTCAAAGACTTCATGTATTCCTTTAGTAGGTCAGGATAGAAGTGGCTACTGAACTTGGAACACTGATGCTAGAGAAAATGGATAATCAATTGTTTTAAAGCTAAAAGATTCAAAATAGATCAAAAAGCTACATTTAAAGAGTGTCTCCATCTTTTACAACTCAGCTAATATTACAATGACTTCTGCACAAAAATCAGTTACTGGACAGCTATTTATTGCTCTTATCAGTCCAACATTATTACTCAATTATGTAAAAACCTATGTCCTAGGAAAAAAATATTCAGAGAATTTCATTTC
This sequence comes from Tringa tobata, assembly GCA_033628505.1. Taxonomy (NCBI): domain Eukaryota; kingdom Metazoa; phylum Chordata; class Aves; order Charadriiformes; family Scolopacidae; genus Tringa; species Tringa tobata. The sequence goes on from JAHREE010000207.1 coordinate 2,786,620, forward strand.
AAAGTGTCTTTCTAGCAGGCACAATAAAGTAGCAGTACCTCAAAATTGCCAGTTTCTTGCAAGAGTGCTACATTACTGTTCAGCTAAAGACTACCTAAACAGCCTCGAATCAGAAGATTTTTTTTCAAAAGCAATGATTTCTGTTCACCAACAAGAATGTAAAGCCAAAAAAAAGGTGAAATTGGAAGTTGCAGGGAAAGTTGGAGCATTTTACAAAATAAAACTAATTCGGCTTGAACCATACCACCTTATGTTAATACCCATGAAGTTTATACATTCATTTCTAGCAGTATGCTTAAATGTTTAAAAAAGACTTGCTATGTCAGGTGGAAGTCCACAGAGTATTTTGGGAGGTGCAGATCCACAAGACTGCCCACCCACCAGGAGAAGACAGGAGTTAAAAAACACCTTCCTACAAATCTTTTGAATTCTGGCAGACCACTAACAATTCATTTGATACAAAGCTAAACACTTCAGTCTAGTTAAGCAAATTCAAAAGTGTCCAGTTACGTAGAACTGATTAAAAAATAGACTACTGCCTTGAATTCAGAAGTATCTGAAAAACTGCCCATCACAAAAGATATTCTTTATGGAAATTTACACAAAATTCCTAAGCAGCTGTATACCAAGATGTATAAAGGGAAACTGAATAAACTGGTGCAAAGGTAGAAGCAATAAGTATTTCATATAAATGCTAGGAAATTAGATGATACCTTGGAAATGTTGCAGCTCTTTTAGCCAGTAAGTAAAATTCTGTTAATCTGAATATTATTTCAAGTTTGGGTTTTGATATGAAATCCCCAAATGTTACCCATTGCCAGCCACAACATTACAAAAGATACATCTCTAAATAGAAAACAAAACTTCTCATGATGAAAATTTCAACCAGGGTAAATCACTGGAGTCAATATTTATGACTTAGTCATATTGGTTACAAACCCCTAAATGTAACTATGTTCCTATTACTTTTACTAGAACAGCATAGAAACCAGATAGCTACACAGAATTTCAATCTATGAAAAGTGTTAATTTATGTCTAAACTTAAAGTTTAGAAACATTTTATTTTCACTAACTACCGCGCTTTGCATTTAGGATCTCACTTCATTTTGAAGTGACTACTGAGTTTCCAAATACTACCACCAAAATAAAAATCTGATTCTGCCTATACTGTAAAAAAGACGACCTTCAAAAGATCAAAAAAAGAACAAACATTCTCTCTCTCAACAGGTAATTGCAAGCTATGGCTGATCCCTATAGGAAACATGATTCTAGTTTAGGATTTGTAATCTACACTGCAGATTTCTAGTCACAATAATCAATGGCTTACTATATACTTAATGAATTTTGTGACCTTTAGGAAAGCATAGTGGCTTAACCAGTTTCAGTGTATTTAATAATTTAAACTTCGGAAGAAAACATTTACTTCATTCAATAAAGATGAGAATATTTTATCCGCCTGTGAGAAGTGACATTTTATTTCTTTGACAGAAGATCAGTCTTAATTACAAAGCCATTAATTTTTTTTGTTTTAATAAAGAAATGTATTAGAAAGCGCCTGCCAGTCATTGGACCAAAGAGGCCAGAAGAACAGAATCAATACACTTATAAACCAGCATGATCACATAAATAAAAAATTTAAGACTAAGTGTGTCTTTATTCAAACAGAGAAGACATTCAGTTTTTCAACAGAACACAGGACTCTTGGACGGTATTAGTAAAAGTAATAGTAAAAGCACACTAGTAAAATTTATAACACAACAGCATATACTTTTAGGTTTTAACTACTGAAGCTACAAAAGTCATCTTCTCTATTGTTGTATTTCATTATAACAACAATTATTTTCTTTAAAGTATGAACAAAACTGTAACCTCTCTTTTGTCTTCATATACACGGTGAACTTTATAGGCAAAAAAATGTAAATTAAGACACAATATGGCTTCTCAGAGTGACAAAAAAACCTTCCACTCCACAACAAAAATATCATCTAAATAATTGCATTCAAAACCAAAAAGAAATCGCAATTTTTAAAACTGCTTTAAGAAATACAACTCTGAAAAGCACTACTTTACTAAACTAGGACTTACTTGTCATATAAATTGAAGAGGTTAGTTATTTTTGTCATTTAAGGAGTTGCCTGTTTCAGAATACATTATTTATTATGCTTTCAATGGCAGGGAGTATGACAAAATATCTACGGGAGCACATTGCAATTTTCAACTATTTAATTCTCATCTGAAGTCAGCGCTTTGTAGTATTTTCACAACTGACTGTGTAGAAGTGCTTCTGCTTTAAAACCAGGATTACGTATTTCCAGTGATGACTAGAAATGCACAAGGAATCCCATCTCACATTTTTAAATCTTCACTGAATTCCAACCACTCAATCACATATACTGCACTTCTTTAGTAAATATCCCTTTGAAAACAAAACAATTTAGAAAAAAACAGCCTTGCTCTCAAACTGTCAATTTTAATTGAAGACATCAAGATAAAAGTAGGAAGAAGAATCTGGGCAAATAAAATTATCTTTTTGTAATACCTGCAGAATATATAGTCAACTCAACACCAAAAAAAAAAAAAATGGTTATTAGCCTTACCCCAGGTATAAAGGTAAAGACGTTGTATTTTTGATTTTTTATGGCATTTTTGGGGTATTTTTCTTCACACTTTTCAGGACACCCAAGCCACACTGTGCGAGCCTTCAGCTCTTTCTTCCTTCGGCAAATGTTTATGAGCCAATCGGAACAACTGAAAAGAAAAACAATTGTTTACTTTAAAACTAAAAATTTACTATACATGATTACCGTTTCCAAACCTGTAATCCAAAAGGCAAATACCTGAGAAAAACAGGCTTAAAAATTTTTGCCACATCTGAATAAGCAAGCATGATGTTGACTTGTAATATTTTAGAGCAATTACACAGTACTCAACTCATTCAAACATCCCCATAAAATAATGTCCCTTATAAACAGTTTCACTACACCTTGACCTGATACCAGTTCAAAACCATTACACAATGATCTGCAGTGGTGAACTTCAGTTCACAGGAGGAAGGAAAAGCATCCTTGCCTAACCAGCTTACAAATGCACTGAAGAGGGGTTCAAACTACGAGCGATGAGATAGATGGGAAGAGCTCACGGCAAACTTTAAACGACTGCAATTCGGACAAGGACATGGGAATGACAGGGATGAGATCACATGTTAGGAAGAACAAAAGGCTGGAAAAAGGAATGATGCCACTAAAGCTCAATGATCAACCTAAGACCTGCTAGGACTACCCCCAGATTATTAACGCAAATGAGTACAGATTGTTTGGAAAGAACTGGCAGTGTAGAAAAAAAAAAAAGCAGGTTTGCCATACTCTGTATATCCTCCTATGTTAAAGGAGAATTTCTCTGCATTTTTTAATACCGGTGGGAGGGCCTTTAATCCTGTTGGGAGTCTGCTTTAGGCAAGTGAATCAGGAAGACTGAGCAGACAAGCCTTCCAACAGCAGCCAAAGCACATCCCTAGCTGGTCAGAGGCAATTCCAGCTACATCAGCAGGTGAAGCTGAAGGTGAAGGAAAGTGACACAGGTTTCCTAGTGAGGTTTTTGAACATACTAACAATATTTTTGATGAAAAAAAAAAAGTAACCACTAGGAAGCTCTTGTAAGTTGTATTCAAACCGACATAATGGATTTTGCTGAGAACAGGAGGGGAAAAGTACAATCCAGTCACCTCAGCATTGTTTCCCGGATAAATTCTGTATAGTCAACCTATTTGTATGTGGTTGTACACACCTGAAAGGAAACAGGATGTCATAACCAACAGTGACACGTCAAGAGCAACCTCTAAAATGGAACTAGATTCCCTCTGAGAAGAGCCAGATGAACTAGTCCTTGAGAGTAGTTTCCTCTCTTGACTCCTGGGCCTTCAAGCACCCTAACCTAGTGGAAGATGACCCTGCCCATGGCCAGGGAGCTTGGACAAGATGATATTTATAGGTCCTGTCTAACCCAAATCATTCTATGATTCTATGTCTCTAATAAAACTTCACTCTCAAGATATTTCTTGTAAGGGAAGTAAAGGAACCAACAGAGTTGCAAGAAATCATAATTGCAGAGTAGCTTGTTATAAAACCAAAATAATTTCAGTGAAATTTCGCAGAGCTTTATCTAGAACTTACTGGGTAATTGAATATTGAATATTTCATTTTTCACACAACAAAAAGCTAGAAGAGACAGGAGTACATGCAAAGAGGAGATTAGAATTTAAAGCTGTCTTGACAGATTGGAAAAACTACCTGGAAAAAATAGAACACAGTTAAACAGGCAAAAGCGTAACATAATGCATTTACCCAGAAACAATCAACTACGCAAATAGAGAATTAGAAAAGCATTAGTAGATGGCAGCTCAGAAGAGAAGGGCTCAGCTACTGGACAAGAATGATATACATGCCTTTTTTTGCATGTGTATCTGGCCAGCATGGACAAGAATACTGCTAGCAAGTCATGCGTGTATTCTTTTTTCTCAATCCAGTGCAAGCAAGATCTCAGTTGGCTTACAACATCATTTTGAATATCAAAACACAAACAGGCCTATTGGGAAAATAAAGACCACGCACAAGAGCAACAAAACAACTACAGGTCTGGAAAGCAGACCAGGGTTGTCTACCAGATACATTGAAAGAAACAGAGTCGTTCAGAGAAGGCTGTGTGTGGACATCATACGGTTTCAAGCATGTAATAAACAGCTGCAAAGAGGAAAGGGACAATTATTCTCTAGGTCCACCATGATTAAGTAATGATAGACTTCAATTGTGGCAAATAAATAAGGGGGGGGAGCAGAACAGACATTGAGTACATGCTTCTATCAAGTAGGGCGGAAAGAAACAGTTAAGAAGGCTGGAATGGCTACTACTGCAGGTCTCTGGAGATCTGGCTAGATCAGACACGAGTGGTAGGTGTCACTCATCCTGTGCAGGAAAGGAATCAACAGGACAACCTCTTAAGGTCCTTTCTGATCCTGTTTTTGCACAATTACAGAGTCACAGTACACACAAATACACAGGGAAGGAAGGCTAATAGTTAGCTTGCATCACCACAGTCCCACTTAAAACGTTCTTGTCTGTAGCCTACAATATCCCAGGCCTTTTACAAACTAATTTGGGCAAAAACCAAGTGGAATTCCAAGTTCCAGGCTCTTTTTAAGGAAAACTAAAAGTTATGCAATAGTAAAATCATTCAAAGCAATGTTCACTTTGTTCTGGAAATGCCACTATACCAACAGCCACAAGCTGACATTTAAAACACTTAAATTCTAAATGCTGCATTCAGAAGATTTCCTCCCTGAAGCTTTCACTATGGCATGGACATCAACTTGGTTTGATCCTACTTAAACATGCATTTTATTTTTGTTACAAATATAAGCCCATTCAGCAACTTTTCCCCATCCCTTTTAAACAGTCACAAAGAATTATTTTATTGTAAAAAAAACTCTGTTAATTCAAGATTCAAAATTCAGCCCTGTTTACTTAGTAACATACAAGTCAGAAAATCACGTTACCTTGATAATTTCTTAAATTTGTCTTTAAAGCAAAATGAACGGCAGTCTTTCTACGTGATGTTTCCACAAGGAGTTTAATGGCTGGGAACCCATCCTGCCACTGCTGAAGTGGCTTTAGCACCCTCCTCCCGTAACAAAGGTGTGGATTCTTGCCCCTTCCTTCCCTTGTGCTGAAACAACTACATGGGTGAAGCGGGCTCAGAAACTGATCCAGCTGTAAACCAATACAGAATAAAAAGGGGGGCTATTTTCAGTTAGATCCACCCCTCATCTACTAAAATCTACTGAAACTGGAAAAATAGTTGAAACAACACGGGCTACTCACTCGCAGGAGAAAGTGGAACCATTCCACTCTGTGTCAACTTGGATTTACACTTGATAAAACTCATGGAATTAAAGCTTTAAATGCATTCATTTCCAGGGGAGGGGAGCAGAGAGGACAATACAAATGGAAGAGACAGCTTCGATTTAGACCAAGAAGTGTCAAGCCAGATCTGTAGCAAAAAAGTTTCCAAGGAAAATAGTGGGGTTTTTTTCCAGGGAAAGTGAACAAGCATGACAGCTTCCGTCTAAAAGCCCATAGACTGAAATTTCCTGACAGCCTTTGAAATCTAGCATTGCTTAAAACAGTTTTTGAATTTCAACTGTAAACAGACTGAACATTTGACTAAGCCCAGTCGCTTTTGTAGAATAATTTCCTCAGACACTGAGGACTTTTCTATTGCCAAAATTAAGTATTTGAATAAAGCAACTGAATTATACTGCCTTCCCTGCCATGGAGTTTCCCCTTCTTCTTCCATTACAGATGAAGAGAGAAGCTGAAACGGATGCCATAATGACCATTATTTTAGCAAATGCCAAAAAGTACAGACATCAGAATGATGTCTGACTGGGAAACAACTATGATACCTTTGATAAAAGGGATTTGACTGACAGGGAGCTAACAACACTCGAGTTCTCAGATGCAAGAAAATCACAGATGATGGAAATATTACAGGTTATGCCCAAATCAGTATTGTAATGGTTCAGATGAGATTTACTACTTTGAAAGTAAAAATCAGTTTTTAGATTCTGCCATCTCCTGTCTCAGCAGTAATCACTGTTATATCACAGGAAGAGTAAGAGGTGGACAAACTGCCCTCAGAAATCCTCATCAGTTTACATTAATTCAGATTTTTAAGAACAACGAAGTCTACCCAATATTTTTGAAACCCTGACTAATCAACACCCAGTATATACTTAATCTGTTCTCAAATTAATATTTCCCAAAAGAGAAACAATTTTTGTGCAAGGGTATGGATCCTTTCATGGGCTTTTTGTACCCACTGAATTTGTGTGAAACAAACATCAGGAGATAAATCAGAATAACATTCTCCAAGCTTCAAATAACCTAAAAACACGATGTTAGATGTAGCATGATCAAGATACACTTTTGATTTTCCCAAAATCTTTAATGTAAAAACCATACCTAATGCTATAGATTCAGCTATTAAAAAAAAAAAATCACATTCTTGTTTATTGATTTAAGCATTTATTTCAAATGCCCTTGCCTAGGAAATTCAACACATGCACAGAAAGCTTTTTTCCCTTAAGCTAGCTATAAGCCATGTTGCCTATATCAATAGAAAAGATTGCATATATGAGGAAATGCACTAATTGATAAAATAACTTTAAGGTATATCTATTAAGTGGCTTTTTACCAGCCTGCTCCATAATGTACTATTTTTTAATATATGAAGGAACAATAACCAAAGCCTTCATATTAGTAACTGTTACCATGTTAAAAAAAAACAACAACCAACTCACCACAAACTGGAGTAATTGTTAAATAAGAACCCTTAACTTTTTCATAAATAGAGTGCATCTCTCCAAGTCAAAAGCTAAAGTAAAAGTCTCAACTGACTCTGCAGTTCGAGTAATAAAGGCTTTTTTTATTTTCTCTTTTCATTACTTTTATCCTACAAGCTTAACTGCCAGTATCTTTCACAAAACAGCATTTTCATGAGAAAGGAAAGATAATATAAAAGCTCTATATTGTCTGCAAGGGTCAGCTTTTCCTTATTAGGTTTTAAGTAGCAGAAACTAGTTCTGCAAAGAAAACATACTGTAATTATTGTACTCAACAGGTAGCTTCAGTAATCAGGCCAAAAGCAACACAGTGGTCATGTCATTCTTAAAAGATCAGCATTTTCCCATGCTTCTGCATAACAAATGCATTGCAGATTAATTGAAAGCGTACAGGCCATCTTAGAGCCCAAATTAATCCGAGCATTTGATATCCCCTTCACTTCATATGGAAATGCCATTCAATGGCACCATTTTCATAGGGACAAAGTGTTTTTTGATAACAAGTGGAATGTAAATCTCATGAGAAAGAAATCAATCCAGCCCAAAGAACTCCAGAGTATTGATCTATGTGCATTATAATTTCACAAGCTTGAAGAGAATTTGTAAGTTAAAGGGGAAATGATTACAGCCACAAAACAGCTGCTATATCACAAAGTTTTCTTTTAACTGTGCTATGAAAGCAAGAAATAAGCAGTTTCTGAAGTTAAAAGTTATATTGATTGAATTAAGTCTTCAGTTTGTTCAAAATCAAAGACATTTGATTTAATTATGATTTTTTTCTTGCAAATGTAAAATATGTTTAAAGAGCTACAGATTTGCAAATAAAGTTCACGCCATTCAGTTCCAATCAACAAGTCTATTGTCTAAACAGAAGTTAAAAGCTGAATAAAGGATTTTTACAAAATCAATTTTAATGTACAGTGAACTTTGTCAAACATTCCATATTTGCTCCTGCCAAAAGGGTAAAACTTTTTCAATTAAACAGTAACAGTTTGTGATGTAGTAACAAAAACCTATAGAATATAACACTCTAAAGCTGCAAAGTAAGAGATTACTCTCACAAAAATGAGATTAATCCTAACAATGCAAGACAGACACAAAAAAACCCCAAACTAGTGGGTGGGGGGGTTGTTTGTTTACAAGTGATTTTGAACACAAACATAAAACTTCCACTAAGACCCTAAAAGAAATCAGGAGCCCCCTGAGCTCAACTCCACACAAATGCCTAGTCTTTTATTGTGTTCATCTTTCCGTCACACCTTTGAAAAATTTACCTTAAAGCACAAATGAAAATTCTGGATGTGGAAGTTGAGATTTCAACCTCACCCAGTCTCAAGTATGAGATACTAATTTCCATAAAAATAGGGTGAAATTTTAAATTCTGTTCAACTCAACAGGTTCCAGACCGCTATGCTGCATTTAAGCTCACACTGCATTTAAAAGAATGCAGTTTGACTTCTAGAAGTAAATTTCAGTTGTTTTCATAACATGTATAATTCACCATCAACGCACCTGAAAATTGTTTTCTTACATGTCCATTTCAAGCGTGAAGGCATCAACACCCAACTCTATGCCAAACCAATACTTTACACCACATAAACACAGTGTAACTCATTCTACTGCACAGTGTAAGTCATAACTGCATGTATGACAATGATCCTTTCAATGACCCTAGGCAACTTGATGTTCTTCTCAATGATCCTAGACAACTTTACGAGCTGCAAATAGGCATTTCAAAAACTCTAGTTTTCTGTGGGGCCCAGCAAAATTCATTAAGTTTTATTATAACGAGGAATCATTAAAAAGAATATCTTAACACTGACTGTACATCCCTGACTTTTATCAACAACAAAGCCTCAATGGTGCTCTCAGCTCAGAAAAAACCCTCCCTATCACCAGGGTGGGTGTTTATATATTCACTCAGAAGTGCTCACCCAAGCTGAGATTTTCATCCAGCCTTCCTTCCAGCTAATTCTCTAAAGCAGATGTCTGCAGCCTTCTTGTGGGAGTATCCTCTGCCTGCTAATATCCTACTGAAATTTCAAGCTTCTGCTAGGATCTGGTCTTTTTTTTTTTTTAATAGAGATTTTATTTTTTCCATGAAAGAAGAAAGTTACTGCTATGATGTTCTGTTATAGAAAACACTATTGTGATTAAAATGCCTCTAGGTATAAAAACAACACTGAATAGACTCTTTATCGTATCCAAAGTCAGCTGAAGAAATCAGCAAAGCAGAAGTCATTCTCCTCCTCCAAGGCCTTTTACTCAGTGAAGGCTTTTCTTTTACACACCTACATTATTGGTAAAATATGTATAAGAAGTAGCAAAATAATGAATCCATAATGCAATTTCCTTCCTCTTTTCATTCTCAAAAAACCATCAAGAATATGGCTCAAGTGTTTTAATTAGTAAGTTCTAACAAGTTCAAAAGTTTCTAGGCTTGAGCTCCACTTAAAACTGAGATCAGCCTATCAATTTTAAAAAGCATGCAAGAACATGATTTTTTGCAGTCCTCAGTATTAATGACACTTTATTGTGACATTCTCTTATGATTGTTAATTAGTTCCAACATAAACTCATCTTTCAGATGCCTGCCTCTATCCAAACACTGTAATTTCTCTGTCAGGGCAACTACAGGGCGCAGTCTTTACTGGTCTACCTGTTTTCATGAAACTCACAGAAATGTAGTAATTGTAACTAATACTCATTAATACTTAAAGAGCTGAACTCACCTAAAGTATATTGTTTGAAAGGTATCTCAATTTTAAGATACATCCAAAAGATTAACAGCCTCTAAATATGGCAGTTCTGTAACAGAAATATTGCTTCCAAAAATCATTTACTTATACAAATGCTGCTTCTGTAAATTTTATTACCTTCCTTCCTTCTACTTCCCAAACACTTATTCCATATAATAAAATTACTAAATCAATCAGTTTTTGTTAAATCATTACCGAAAAAAATAAATCAACACAGATCACATTTTTCTGCAAAGAGTAAAGCTTTATAACAAAATTATTTCAAAACTAATGGTGCACAAATACAGCTTGGCTTTGGTAAGACAACAGTATCAGACCTCTTGGAATGTATTAAGTGCCACTAAACCACCCGTGAAGACTAATCTAAATCAATTCTAAAATCATCTGCCAAAAAAAGCATTCAGCATTTAAGTTCACTGAAAACACTTCACTTACTTCACTTGAGTGATTCTCAGATTTAATCATGCCAGATAAAAAAACCCACATGTTTCTTAATCATCCTAATAGCAACTTCTGTATTTTGAAATTTGTTAGCAATTCATCAGAAAGTTACTATTCCAAGGCAACTGCTTATAGCAGTTTTGTAGCATAAAAGTTTTCTAAATAAGAACCAAATCACAAAAGTTAATTCCAGCTGTAGTTCACTGCCACCAGTTACACATATTCTTTAACCTTTAAAGTTGGAGTGTAAACTAATCATTAGCTAATGAATTTGCCTTTTTTTTTTTTCAGGAACATCAATAAAATTTATATATTGTCAACTTCAAACACTAATGCCCTCAGAAGTAAAAGAAAGTTTTAACTTCTCTATCCTGATGGGGTTTTGAGTAGAAGTGAGGACCAGGCTTATATGCCATATTACGGACCTCAGACTAGTACAAGTTTAGTATGTGATCTCTCTTAAAAGCCATTCTTTTCTCACAAGTCAGCAAAGCAGCAGCTTTTAAGAACTTTTTTAATTAATGGCTGGTAATGTCCTAGTAGGGGAAAAAGCAGGCAAAGCGATCAAAAGGTTTATGACAAGCAAATTATTGTGTTCCCATACTCTGCACAATACCACACAATACACAGTTACTGTTTACTGAATTCATTTAAGAGTTTAATAAAAAGTACTGGTATGCAACAAACCTAGTGCAAAGAAACTTCCAGCCACCACAGATAAACCATTCTAAGCCTCTTCTTCTTTGAGAAACTCTGGCTCTTGGTAGAGTATGGTAATCACTCTCATCATTTTCAAAGCCCTCTTCTGACATCATTAATGGCATTTCATCCAAATGAGAGGACTCATCTTCCACTTGGTACCTGGAAAAAGGAAATTAAAAAATAAATAGCTAGTATATCACTTTTTATTACCGGGAATCTCCTAAAGTAACAAGTTAATTTTTGCCATGTGAAATTTTATTATAGAGATATTTTCATCTAAATATTTCGTTCATTTGTGCTAACACATCGACAGGAAATTCTAATTTGAGTTAAAAATACGTAATACAGCAAAAAGGCCTGCAATCATTCTAGGGTAATTGTTGTTTCTTATATAATTTGTACATAGAGCTGTAACTTCATACTTTTCAAAGAATTGTTTGTAAGATTTTGTTAAGCAGAATTTACAAGGCAAAGTTCATAGCAGGTGCAAATGACTGAGTTTTCATGGAAGTACAGACTTTAGATTTCCACTGGTCTTCTTCAACTTGCTTCCCTGATGTCTATTTCTGGAATGTTTTTTATGTCAAGACAAAACACTGGAATATTCCATAAGAAAATTCCCCTAAGTGCACGTAAATTGAGTGACTTATAATTGTAAGAAACTGCACTGTTACTCAGGTTTCCTTTCACAGACTATTAAAAAGATCACTAAGGATATCAATTAGAAGAAAATTTTAAAAGGAATTAAACATTATAGTCAAGCAAAAATCAGCTATGTGTATGCAATAACACATACGATAATCCTAATCCATAAAAATGCATGATACAGAAGATAAAATGGTCAGAAAAACTGGCTGCACAAATGCCTACAAAATACATGAAAAATATATCAAACAACACAGAAGCAAAAACTATAGCTATATAAACATATTACTTGACACTACTGGTAATGGTAGTTAAGTAGTCCTCAAATAGGAACAGCTGATAAAAAAAAAAAGTATCTGACAAAAGAAATCGAAATATATTCTGCATATGCATTTTTAAAGTTTTTCAAATACTTTACAGTTCAGAAGACCTATAATCTATTCTACATGTCATTTATCTACTTTGAAATTATTCTCGCACTGGGAATAGTGAAGAATAAATCCTAGAGCTCAGGGGGAAAAAAAAAAACCAACCAACAAACCAACCAAACTAAAAAACTCAACAACACACACAACAAGAAAAAGGATTGAGTCACAAAAAAATATGAGTGTTTGGCACAAAATTAGTAAGTTTGACTTTTATGAAGCTGTATTGTATAGTCATCTCTTACAATGTGTGTCCTGGGACTGTCCCATTTTCCCCACAGCAACCTAAAACCAATCTATATAAAAACAGTAATTAGCAAATCCAAAAATCCATTCCCTTTATGTGAGAGAGCAGCTGGAGTATGTGGAGATCTGCCTGGGGATGGATGAGGAGCCAACTGTGAATTTCTGGGTTAGGATTAGAGAAGACCGCTAAAGGCAACATTATAGTGAGTGGCTGCTACAGATCACCTGAACAGGAAGAACGAGTAGATGAGGCTTTTTACGGACAAATAGGAGCAGCCTCACATTCACAAGCCCTAGTGTTCATGGGGTGTTTCCACCACCCTGATACCTGCTGGAGACACAACACAACAGGATATAAGCAATCTTGGACAGTCCTGCAGTGCTTTGGAACAACTTCATCCTCCAAGCAATCAGAGGAGCTAATGAGGAGAGGTGCTCTGCTGGACCTCATACTCACCAAGCAAGGAAGGGCAAGGGGGATGTGAAGGTCAAACACAGCCTTGGCTGCAGTGACCATGAAATGGTGAAGTGTGCGTTCCTGAGGGCAGGGACAAGGGTGGCAAGCAAACTCACAACCTTGGACTTCAAGAGAACAGATTTGGCGTTTTCATGAACTGCTTGGAAGAGTCCCATGAGATATGCTGTGGAGGGAAGAGGGGCCCCAAAAAGCTAGTTAATATTCAAGCTCAAGAGATTTCCATCCCAAAGAATAAGAAACTGGGCAAAAAAGCCAGGAGGCCTGACTGGATGAACAAGTTGCTCCTGTCCAAATGCAGACACAGAAAAGAAGCACACAGAGGACAGAAGTAAGAACAAGTAACCTGGGAGGAACACAAAAACATTGTCCAAGCATCCAGGGACAAAGCTAGCAAAACTACTATAGCCTAAATGGAACTGAATCTGACCATGGATGTCAAAGACAGTAAGTCTGTAAGTATGTAAGCAACAAAAGGAAGACTAGGGAAAATGTGGGCACACTGAATGAGACAGAGGACCTGGTTACACAAGACACAAGGCTGAGGTACTGAACGCCTTCTTTGCCTCAATCTTTACTAACAAGACCAGCTTTCAGGAGTCCCAGGTCTCAGAGAGCAGGGGGAAGGGCTGGAGCAAGAAAGATGAGGATAACGTCAGGGAACACTTAAACTGCATATATATACACCTCTGGGCCCTGAGGCGATGCACTCATGAGTACTAAGGAAGCTGTAGATGTGATTGCAAGGACACTTCTGATGATCTTTGAGCAACTAGCTCTAGATGGTCCTGCTTGAGCACTAGACAATCCAACCACTACTTAGAAAAAAACTTAAGACATTACTTTATGCTAAGACTCCCAGTAAGACAGGCCGGTGTTTAAACAGATTCACATTCAACGTTTTTATAATCTCTCCTGGTTAAATTTGCAAATTAAATTATCACAGGTTTAATACACAGCTTTCCATTGCATTGTGTTTCGCTTCCAGATATCCAAACAATTAATAGCATATTTGTAACACCATCCAGTGAAACTACAATCTGCTAGCTGTACTGGAACATACAGCAAGATAGTGCAAAGTAACAGACCCCTTTACTTCTCCACAAAGTTAACAAGTGTCTGACTTGGAAAAAAATATCCTTTATATACAAGGATAAGACAGCAAACACGGTTAAAGTCTCTCTTGAAGAAACATGCCAATGCAAGAGAATTACTGGAGAGAGACTTGGCTGAGAAACACATTCACAGACATGCATAATATTTAAATCTACTCTTGTAAATGCGGTAATATTTCTAGAGTACATTGATGCCACAATCATAATTTCTTTAAGGTTTTTAGCCATTATATTGTAAAAAAATATTTTTTTTTCATAATCAGTACCTACGTTTGCACTTTTAAATATGGAGCTTCACCAAGTACTGAAGATAATGAGCATAAGTACTATCATGTTTAGTAATGCTGACTTAAAAATACAGCCTCTGAACTAGCAAGCAATTTACTCTCTTTCAAAAGCAATTTTGCTATTGTGTTGGGAAATTGTACTTCAGTATTTAAAAACAATAAGATAATGAATAATGGATTTTTCATAACTAGGATAAGGACAAAAATCTTTATGTCTTTGTTACCTAGAATTTTTCTGCACTTAATTGCTTGAAGTGCTGATTTTCCTTGAGTGACAAATCAATTAACTATAATCCTAGAAACTTTTATTAAAATAGGGAAGCACTGAATGCAACATGAATAAAGAAGCCAGAGTGAAGACATCAAAACTCTCAGCATGAGTGCTACTAAATCAGATATGAAGACAACTGTCTTTAAAAAAAAATATGGTTTCCTAAGGAAAAAGAAACATTAATATTCAACAACTTTCAACTAAATCTGACTACTATTAGGAATACCGTTTAACAGATTTAAGTGAAAGGAAACCATGTACAATAAATACTTTTAAGTGAAATTTTGATATAAACATCTGCTGTGAAAATGATGCCTCAAGTCACCTGTAGCTACATCATTCCACTTTGATGGCTGTTTGCCAGAGTGGATGCAGTTGCAGAGTTCCATGGGTGCCATAACTGGTAATGGAAACCATTTTAATTCATTTAAGTCTAATCTGGCTACCTATTTAGATCTGTAATTATTTCTGTATTTTCTGCCAGCTCTCCATTGTTCTAAAAGAGCAAGTTCAAGGGTGCAGCAAGAAGGTGCAAGGGGCAGGACAGTCATTAGTGCATGTTTTTCTGATTTTACTCACTTGACAAACGCAGAAGCAGTACCTATGTTAGATTTTTCTATCTGCCTGCTTAAAAGACCCAGGTAGGACAGAAGCACCGTGTCAGACACTGCATAAACAGCATTTCCTTGTCACCTATCACTTGTGCTATACACCGTAATTCACAAGAAGGAAAAACAAAGCTGATGTTTTAAAGCAGTACTTCTCAAACCCAGTGAGGGAGGGAAAAGTAACATGTGGCCACGAGTCTACACAGCAACTGGACACAGGAGATGGCTGTGGGATGCAGAGTAGCATGGAAGAGAGGCAGCAGTGGAAAAAAGTTCCAGCTGAGTATCTGAGTAGAAAAGCTGGGAAAGACCAGTTACTGGCAGCTGAGCTACCACCACTTGCCACTATGACCATGTCCCATACCTTTAAATGACGATTTGGCCCACTGGCTGCTGCCAGCCAAGGGACTCCCTCCTTCTGGTCACTGGCAGAGGAAAGACTAACAGATTGTGCTGCTTACTCCATCTCAGCCATATCCTGCTCTACCTCCAGTAACTCCTCCAAGAGTTAACCTAGGTGAACACCTTCCCAGTTTGAGGAGAAAGGAGACTGCCAAATTGTAGAGATGCAGTAGGAAGAATGATGAAGAAAAGGACAAGCATATTCCTATAAAGAGCAAGAATTTTTTCTTGAAGGACAAACCACTGCTGTAAGCTGCCTGTATCACTGACCTAACCGTTCAGATCCTGTCCTGTGACAAAGAAAAAAAATCCCAGGAAACTGCACAGCAGCAGGAAAAAATTTATTAAGAAATGTACATTTATCCATAGCGATATTTATAAACATAGACCATGTTTTTATACAACTGCTCCTCTTAGTCAAATATCTAGCATCTCCATAAAACTAGTTGCTTTGCTAGAAGCTACCTGAGAAAAATCAAATTACAAATACCTTTTTTTTTTAAATATTCTTCTGCATTTCTAAAAACTGGAAGTTACTTTTTCACCTCTCTTTTCAAACACCTGTGCGCTTTACACAGCAGTAAATTCCACTAAACTACGGAGCAATCATATTGTCCCTAGGTTACAACAAAGTGGAAAATGGAAAAAACTTCTGCAGCTAACTGTATGAAATGTAAAGAATTTCCTTTAACGTCTTCCTCCAAAACACAGGAAAGCTATTTCAGAAGTTTTTAGAATTTATTAGAGCTTGCCACTATTTGTCCCTGCTTAGCTTTAGTTGTGCCTTTATTGCAAGAGCACCTCTAATCAGTATTATTTGGGAAGTCCCTGAATTCAAGTGCTAGTCTAAAAAAAAGAACAATAACACACAGAGAAAATAATCCTATTACAAGTTTATATGTATTATCAGGGACAGGTGTCTCGGAGATCTCTACATGGAAGAGGACACTAATGACAGTATTCCAACAGTTATAACAAAACAACCAAACAATAAACAACATCTGGACAGCTTTTAAGGAAGCTGAAGATTTGTAGAGCTCAAGACATATTTCCACATATCCAGTTTCAATAGTTAACTTTGCTTTTGTGTCCTTGCTTAACAGGATCTTTAAAAACCTACTACAACCCTCCCATAAACACAGTGTATGCTTACCCACTGGAGAACAAAACACACTTCTACTGTATGCAGGCAATTTTATTACTGAGTGTGTCACTGAGATGAATAATATTTACTGCAATAAGACCAAATAAATCAAGTTGCCCCCAGCCTTTCAAAAATGCTGGAGAGAGATATTCTAGAAAAACACAAGACAGCATTTTTGGCCGACTATTAAAATAAATAAGTAAATGCTGGCATCTTCTGCCATGCAGAACTAGGATCTAACCAAGAACTAACCCTTATATCTGTTGAGATAAAGGCCTAAAAGTAGACTACATAGTTATTACCAAAGCAGCTCCCATTCATGTAGCTTATCAAAAACTGCTTAAATCACAGATACTAAAACTACAGGTTCTGCCAGACACACAAAGCAAGCGTTCTGAATGCTAGTTGCCTTCTCTCTCTTTCTCCTAGCTCACACTTTCTTACCAGAGCTATACACAGATGAGGTAAACTCAGAAGATCTGCATAATGAAGTCTTCATGGAAAAAAAGGCACCCTTCCTTATCCCCCTTTGCTTACTTTACAAATACTAAGCATACCCTAATATAAGATCTTTTTCAACTCATGACAAGATGAGTGAGTCTGTATTTAACAAATAGGTACCAGAAATACCTAAATACACAGCAGGACCTGAGGAAACATCATCTACATTCACCAGAACCCTAATTTTAATTAGTAGGGTACGTCATTGATCACAACAAGGGGACCATTTTATCACTGTCACTGGGTATTGTTATTGACATTGTAGCCCAATCAATTGTTTGCTTTCCCCGTTCTTAGCAATCCAAAAGCCTGCTCAAGCAACACAAATCACTGTATTTAGTTAGATACTACACATAGAAACCAGGAAGACATGCAAATACAGGGCAAAAATAATAGCTTAAACACAAACTACCTTAGAAATACATTTACAAAGTTTATTCTACTGCACATGCAGTCACATGTACTTGTTGCAAAAGACAGCATCATCTGCAATAGCAATTTGAAGTTCTCAAACTTTTTTTTGCCTGGTGATTAAAATTCTTCAGATCAGGATAATTACCCTAAGAATAATTATGCTAAAGATTATGACTGTCTATAAAACTACCTTGGTGCGAGAGAGTATTACTAGAGCAGAAAAACACATAAGGACAGCTTTTTCCAAATACACAGTTCTAAGCAACATCAAGTCAAGGATCTGCAATTAATCGCTAAAATCACTTTGAGTCATCAAAATTTATGTCTGCAGACAAAGTATTACAAACTACTCAAATATGACACCAATGGAAGTGGCATACATAAAAATATTTTACAGTTGCTATTGTGAGCAGCTCTATACATGCGTAATATGGTTACCTGCTTCATTAAATCAAAGATTGCTCTGGAAAGCAAAAGCCACAGAAACTAAAACAACAATAAAAACACACACTGCATAAAAGCTCTGAAAACATTAACATATGGCAAGGTCATTTTTCAAAAGTTATATATAAAATTACTTTGACCTTTGCCCCAGGCAAAAATCTCAGAATCTACACCTATCCTAAATGAGGTGCCAGTCCCAACAAGCCCTATTAACCTATGAATAAAGTCTTCAGCAAACAAAGCAACACGCAATCCAGGGATTATGCATATGTGAATACGTATGTCAATATGTGACCACATTGAGAAATAAGTTTAAAAAAAAATTCACCACTAGCTTCTTTTTCTAAAAAGTAGCGATACTTCATAACTTGAGTCTTGAAAACATAGACCCAACCACTGTTATACAAACTCAACATCCCAAGAACAAAGATGCCACGCAAGCAATCCTGTTGGAAGCATTAGAATTCAGAGATGGCATCTCCTATTCAGCCCAAAAATTAATCAGTGACATGGTTCCAAACAACAATAGTGAATCTCCTTCCAAAACCACAACTCAGGAAAGGCTAATGACAAAGGACAGTACATCCTGCAAGACAATGACATCATTTTTTTATTTGTTTTTAAATGAAAAGAAAAGAACTTGTGCGTTGCGAAAGAGACAAACGCTTTGAATTGCAGGTGAAGTCAGTAAAAAACAGGGGAGCAATAGTTCCCCTGCAAAAAGAACAAAAGGACATACAAGATTGATCTAATTTGTAAGAATGGCGTTAACAGCACAGACAGTTCTCTGAACTACAATTCTACAGAGTTTTGTTTGCACTGCACTTGATCCTTTCCTCCTTATGCTAAAACAAAAGACAGAGGTGTATCTGAATAAACATTTGACTATAGCAGCGTAACATACAAGGCTGTGTATTTCAATGCATCCTCATTTCCAGTGCACTTGAACATCTACATATTAGTAGCTGTACCAAAATACTTATCAGGAATACCACTTTCGGTTATTCAGAGTTTGTGACATTTCTAACAAGCACGGGCTGAACCTGGGACACGTGTAATTTTTGGTATCACAGTCACAAGCAATACAAGTCGCTGAGTGGCAGAAAATTTTTGTCCTCCAGAGAAGTGGGTTAGACTAACGTGTAACGGTGTGTCCATATAGTTGCCGGTTCTGTATGCATGGCACAGATGGGAGGGAAGAAAAACAAACCCACAGAGAACAGGGGCTCTGGTTTAAACAAAAAATTTACGATGCTAAGAGATTTCTCCATGAGCAAGTGCAAGTGTGCCAGTACACATGCAGACAAGTAACAAGCAATACCCACTCCTGTAGAGAGTTGCTTAACTTTAGGAGTTTCTGTGACCATGTCCTGAATAGTAGGATGAATAGCATTAACAGTGCTATTTGTACACAAAAAGGTAGACTTTTGGACTAAACAGTTTATTGCTTCTGGTCAAACAACAATGTTTAAAGACGTTACTGTCACTTTGCAACAGCAGTTTTAAAATGTAAAAGTTCAAAAGTAAATTCAGTTCAATCTTCAGAATGCTTTATCACAGAAGCCATATTAAAACTCAAATTAATGTCAATAGTGTCAATCATTCAGATTCATCTGTCATTTTCAAACTCATTTTCAGGAGGAAATATGTAGAGCCATTCAGTTAAAAGGTGTAACGGGGGAAAGAGCAGATTAAAGTGAAACCTGTAAAATTCTGCCCAAATACTGTAAGCACTTTTGTTCTAAATATTCAGAAGTATCCTGGGAAAGAGATTCATAGGAAATAGCAAGATTTTAGAAAAACTGCAAGAATTACCAAGTATGACTGCATAAAACCCATGCAACAGGTAAACTCTACTGATACATATCAAGGTTTGGTTTTTTGAATAATTACAGGCATTTTGCAGAGCTTTCCAGAACCAGAGTTACAGTAAAATAAATTATGAACTTTCTGTAAACAGCATTCTACAAGAGATGTCAGGTCCTATTAGCTCTAATTGTTACATAGTCTCAACAAATAACATTTTAAGGTATTTGGTGAAGTTTTTATTCTTAATTATTACATTTAAACTATCAAGACCCTAGCATATAATTTGCCACTGGAGTATGAAGAATAACATCTGAACTGTTAAAAATCACACTGTGGTTCAGAACAAGAACACGTGCTTCTAACAACTGAAAGCAGCCACCAGGTATCTAAGTATTTTAACAAAGCTCACTTCAGATGTCAGAAATTAAAAAAATCATAAAATTACTGTATATGCATCTAGTATTATCTATTGATATTTCTATGTCTCTATTTTTTGGTGGTCCACTGTGAAACCTAGCCAAACACCTTGAGAAATGATAACCAGAATGACTACAATATTACTGGGAACAGCTTTCATTTAAATGAAAAGCATTAGAACAATAATAATACATTAAATCATCTTACTTTCCACATAATATAAAAATTTGTTTGACACTTGTAAGTATCAGGGAAGCATGTGAATTGCCTGCAAACTTTGAATCCTGCAGATTTCCATTCTATTTTGCCTGGAATAGATATTTTTTCTATTACACATACTTAGCATTAAATAAGCTACAATCCACCAGTTGTTAAGTAACAAGTACGCCGCGTTTACCTGGACAAAGGACACATCATTCAATTGTTTTCTTCTTTTTCCCTTCTCATGTAATTTTCTTTTTTTTTGCTAATGACATAAAAATGAGAAATCAAAAATAACAGCCCAGCCAGTTGCCTTAAAACGGAGTTTCTGTATCGGTGAGCAAACTGCAGAGACAAACATCAGCAGTTGATCTGTCCCACAACTTGCCCTACTACAACCACCTAATATATTTAGTGTGGTCATTTGTAAGTTCACTGCTGTGACCTGTACTATGAATAATCACGCAAGACAACTCCTTCCAGTGAGTGTTTTTCATGACATCACCTTCCTGAATACCTGCAGTGACACCAAATTTATGTAATACTGGTCACAGCTAGTAAGACCTGATTTTGTGGTACCAGCTCAGGAGTCCCAATACCTCACCCCTCAATCCTATTAGGCCAAATCATCTGTTTTTAAGTGCAGGACACCTGAACAAACCAGGTATTCTGCTTACAGATAAACGAGGGTTGATTACTGTTTAGCTCCTTAGCAGCTTCAAAATTCCACCAGACTTCTTGTTTTCCTTCCATCGACCTCACATGACAGCACAGTTGACTTCCTTCCTGTGTTTAGCAGCTGATTACTCTGGGGCTGATGATGACAAATACAAGTCTAACATATGAGAACAACAATGTGAAGACAGACTTAAAATTTAAGGTGATCCTGGATGTTCTCTGGTCCTCTTTTCCCTTAACAATGTAAACAAAAAGCAGCAGCTATTTTTTCCTGTAGATAAGATCCTTCATGCTGAAGGACAAAGTGCTGAAGCAAACACCTCTTTTTTCCCCAAGCTTTCTACTATTCAAGCCGAATATATAAAATAAGATTTTTTTAAAATAGTTTGAAGATTAAGAAACTTTTACTTCAAGATCAATTTCCCTAGTTTCTAACAGTAGCACACAAACAGGTCGCCGTCCATCTGAGACAGGGGAAGATGGCAGAAGATATAAAACCTGAATTTCTACTGCAAAAGTAGTAAGTTGCCCTGAAACATCAGAAACAACAGGATGCATGTGTTCATCGAGCAATCGGTAACATTTAATAAGTATTTTAATTTATTTTTTTTTTAAACAGGCCTTAACATATACAAAGTGAATATATAAAATACATTAATCTTGCCACATTTATAGAGGGAGTACAGCCGGGGACACTTCATGGTTCTTAACTGGCTACAATTTAATACAAAAGTATACAATTTCAGCCGTGTATCATCAAAGTTTCTTTAGGCGTGTGGGAAAACCAGAATCCAGCTTTAAAATACCTGCTATCGGTCTGTCAAAAGAAACTCAAAAAGCTAAAAGCACATTTTAAGGACAAACACTGAATGATGAAGTCTTTGTCTTCACTGCAAAGTAAACTACAGCAACACCAGCCAAGACTCCTACAGACTGCTTAGCTCAAGCAAAAGAAGTCATCCTCCAAATTAGCTCTGAGGCCGCTGAAGGTTAGCAGCTGATGAGTTACATTAACTGGTGTTGCACAGTAGTAGAGCAATCGATTTGAGTTAAAAAAACACTACCACACTGAAGTTAAGGATCTGTGCATAAAACTTTCAAAAGACTGTAAATTCTTCACTGAAGAAATAAATCACAGCAAGTCAAAGACTCTTGAGGGCCCAGAAACCACGGTGCTGGATTAAAACTGAGATACCAACTCTATTGTATTTTAATCAGTGTTTGTTTCTAGACACCTTTGGAAGTATGAATGATACTCTATCGGGCAAAATCCATGTATGTATCTGCATGTGATAACTTTCTGCATATCAGAGACCTCAGTGACATCACTTCAACATTCTTATAATTATCTGGAACATCAGGACCTTTGCTGCAGTTTCCACAGGAATGCAAGGCCTCTTCAAAGTCCGTGCTGAAGATAAAGATTAGAAAAGCAGGATGAATCATTCATAAAGGCACAGAAGCCATAGTTCAATCAGAAGCTTAGAGTCATAAGACTTAAAAGTTGTCGTTCAACTGTCTGCACTGCCATATCTCCCCTTTGACTTTACACAAGATTTCCCACACTTTTGTAACAGGCCCACAGGATCCCTTTAAAAGCACAGGGGAGGTGGTCTCACAAATCCAGGGCATGGTATTCTTGAAAGAGAATGACCAACCTACTCAACTCACTTTAAGAAAAATATAAAGAATTACAGTGAGCAAAGAGGTTGGTGTATGTATTCTGATTCTCAGAGCTCAATAGAGCAATTTATTTAATCAAGTGATCAAAATAAAGAAACGTAATAAACATGCCTGTCAAGTTTTAAAAGGTTTTATAAACCTACATGTAATTGAACAAAAATAATGAAAATCATAGGTAATCATTTGTTTGGATCATCAAATTAATTACATATCACCTGCACTTGAGAAACACAGACTATAAAAGACCGTAACTCAAAGATGTAATCTAAACAAGAAGGAATTTAATCCACAATCTTTGGAGGATGACGTTGATCAAACAAGATAGAGGTGAAAAAGCAGATGTGTGATGAATCAGTAGTTCCTTGCTAGATCTTACAGCTTGCCAAATCTGCTTATAAAGCCGGGTTTAACCAGTTTGTATAAATAAATGTAATTACTGTCTGCAAACATACCTTCAATAAAATTGCGTATCTAGCTGATTTACGAACTCAGCTCATCCTGATCTATAGCATTTTTCAAATCACCAGAACACTCCTGGGTAACCTACAACAGAACCACCTGACACCTTTCATGGCCTGGACTGAGTTTTTGCTTTCGCTCATTTCCCTTTTTCCTCCAAAGCACAACACCTACTGAGAAACTTACTTTCATTGTAAGAAACATACATTCATTCATAGATTCCAGCAAGAGCTTCCCCTGCTTCAATCCTCTCAGGCATAGGCACTATGACGATGACACTGCCCTTACCTCAAAACAGAGGACAAACCCACTACAAGTTGTCAGACATTCAAGTATTTATAAGATGGGGAAAACTACTACTATGGCAGTCTGCCCTACCAGCTCATGAATGTTCACAAAAAACAATTTTATCTAGTTTAAGAATCAGGACAACGTGATTTGAGCCTAACCTATTTTGCACAGTTTTAGTTCTGTTAGTTATACCATTCTGACAAAGAAGTAAATCCATTATTCCTGATAAAACACGAACATTGATGAACAGCAGCAGCAACTATTTTACTTCAGATCCTACCAGTGCTCCCTCCAGTCCCTGTGTACACAACACAGCGCCCTACAAAAACCAAGAGAAGAGAGGGGAAAAATAAAAACAACCTCAAACAACTCACTATAATCGCATCTTCTGCTCTAACAGTGCTGTCCAACGGACACAGCAAAATCACGCAGCAAAGTTTTTCCTTGCTCACAACAACAGCACACCTAGAAATTAGTCAGAAGAGTGGGAAGCAAGGGAAACACGCAATCTTTGCCGGAAAACTCGATTTGACGGCAGACCTTTAAACCGGCTGCTTCAAACTATATAACCCTCTGTAAAGTACACCCCAAGAAATTCTGACTTATCTTAATCCTTACATCCAAGGAGGTTTCCCGTCCTAATACGCAACAACTGCCCCGCAGCCTATTCACTAAGGAGTTACCCACCCAGCGTGGGCACCCCGCTCCTAAGTAAACTCCCGCCAAGGGACCCGAGTTCGGCGGAGTTGCGGCCGCTGCCCCGGCCAAGGCCGCACGCTGTGGGTGCGGGGCCGGGGCCGGCAGCGGCGGGGCCGAGGCCGCCCTGCGCATCCTCCCGCGGGGCCC